>JAUMHH010050775.1:0-23577 GCA_032359455.1 Chlamys rubida
GAAGCTATACAGCTTATGGTTTACAAATATTTTCTAGTTAAAACTATCTCTCAAGTGTGTATCGGTATAATAAAACGTTTGCCTCGGGAAATAGACCTGGTCTCGGGACACCAGAAACTTGATATATAGTAGTGTATACTACATTTTATAAAGCTTCATTTAACGTGTCCCTTAGCACCACTTTTGCTAATGACTCACAAATGTTCATTTCACTAATAAATGATTACGGATGGTTTTTTGTCCTACTCGACCCCGAAAGCCATTCACATTTGAATCCTTTAAGCAATTTTCAAATTTTCAATACTTACCCAATTATAGTAAGAAATTATTATTTGTGTTGAAAGTTATGGTTGCCAGGGTAACCGGTTAACATTTGCATGTAAAGCCCGTTCAAGCATATGCTTTATTGTTCAAATACATATTGAAAATATGGCAACCATAATTAAAAATATATAGGAAAATTATTTAAAATTCTGAAAAGATAATTTGAAAGTTCAATTGAAGTTTTTGTTATTGTGATGCATTGGGGAACCATACATTGTCGTTAAGTAAAATATCTGTTTGGAACATAATTGTACACATACATCGAAGACAAAAACTAGAAAAGTACTTATATATATATAAACGTCCAAGCGCAAAGATACAACCCTATCTCAAAGCAAACATTGAAAATGAAGAATACAATGTGTTATTGACAATGAACCGAGAAACCCTGTAATGCATTTATTGTGTACAAGCGATACGCCTTTATGTATCACGTGTTCAAACGGAAGCCCAAACTGTGGCAATATTGTCAAAGAAGTCGGTAGCCTTACGCATGTTGAAGCGGGAATTGTTTTCATTTCAAAATATTTGATTAAATCAATCAGATTTAATGGAAATTGGGCAACAGGTAAAGCCTATACAAGTCCTCTCCCAGGAGGTACTTCTCAAACCATAGCAATATAATGAACTATGAATATTTACATAATGAACATGCTTTAGGAACATAAGAATTAGAATTAGATCAGTGTCAATGATGATAGGAGACACCATACATACACACATGCATGCATACATACATGCACAAACATATATTTTGTATATGTTTTTGTACATATGTACAAACATACATACACTCATACATACATGCATGCATTCATACATACACGCACGTACATACATACATGCATGCATGCGTGCATACATACACATATACATACATACATATATACATGCAAACATAACATTCAAAATATGTTGGTTGATTCTATATATCTCTGAACACAAACACGAATAGCAGAGTTAAGATCGTCACTAAGGAAACTACTTCCTTTATTCAATATATTAATACTAAACATTAGATGTTCATGTAGATGTTAGATGTTTAGGTCCAGGTTTAGGTGTAAATTTAATTTGAAGCGGAATCACGGTTTAACTGTTCAATCAATCTAACCTACCGTGGTTACACTAGTACAAGCTGACAGAAGTGTCAGACAATGCATCATGTACAGCTATGTTGACTGTTGTACTGCAGTGGACAACGTCTGATCTTTTTTGTTTTTAATTTGATCTTTTAATTTTTCAAGATTTTCAGAACATGTACATTATGCAGAACATCACATCAACACACATTCACACATTCACACATATCAACTATTGAAATTATCCTCCTCCTCATCATCATTATCCTTATCCTCCTCCTCATCATCTGATGATGATTTTATACAATCACCAAGACACATTCAATTATCACGCACTTCCACACATAGAGAGACAAAACAAATGGACAAAGAGCATAATTAAGAGAGAGAGAGAGAGAGAGAGAGAGAGAGAGAGAAGACTGCCAAATTTGAGTAGAAAATAAATAAAATAAATAACTGCTGTGAGCCTTTGTCAATATTTTGTTTTAAAGTACATTTGTTCCTGTATGTAACCATCAATGAAAGATAGTAATAGGTTGGATCAGCCTGCATCGTTCAAAAATCACAAATCTGACTTACACTGTACTTGTATACCTGCATCAGCAGTCATTGCTACTTATTTTAATTGAATAGAGACCTGAAGAAGACAATGTATAATACAAAAAGAGAAAGAGTGGTAAATATAGGTAAGGAAATATAAATGTACATTGACAAGTGAGATTCCAATTTAGTTTATGCTGCTTGTAAACATACATAGGAGGGGTTGGAGAAAGCAAGAGAATAACACCTACTAACTTAATATAAATAGATATAAGACTCAGGGTTAAGTGAGGTCTAGCTCTACTAATTTTAACCCTTTTTCCCATTCAGAAGTAAATATCTAAGACATTGTTCCCCTTTGCCACGAGCAATATATTTCTGAACCTTTTAGTAATCTTTAATCGAATTGACTAAAGCCGTCACATTAAGTGACTTATGAAAACATCTGGTTTTGTATATTTATTGTTTAATGAACAGAGTAATTTCATTATCAATTCTGGTATAAATTCCAGTTTGGTTGATAAAACCAAAGAGCATTGATTCCTTATTTAGTGAGAAAGGAATAGTGAGAGCACTTAAAAGACTTTCAAAATTGCTCAGAATGTTTTGTACTTCCCTGCATTTCCATAAAATGTGGGTAATTGTCTCCCTTTCTATGATACAAAAAACACAGTGTTGGTTATTTACAAGTCCAATTTTGTAAAAATAAGAATTGGTTGTTAGAAAATAATGATTAATTCTAAATTGCAACCATGGCAATTTTGTATATTTTGTTACCCTGAAAGGAATAGCATATATTTTCCCCAAAGTTTCCTGATTATAGTCGAATATAGTCCCCCATTTTGTTCGAGCAGTTATTGATGCATTATTTCTGATATATAATATTATATTATTTTATTATAAAAGTCTTGAGATCCCTTTTTCTTCTTTAAACTTATTACAAGATGTAACGGTATAATTGGGTATATCACATGTTTGTTTGGCAAATTAAGTTGTTTCAGATAATTCTTTATACTTGTTATCAAACCATGATATTCTAGATAGTTAGTTATTGTTCCATGTAGATCACAAAATTCCTTAAAAGACGAGAAAGAGTAGTCTGTGTTGTTTTTCAACAAATCATTAAGTATCATAATCCCATTTTTAAACCACTTACGATAAAAAACAACTGTATTCCCAACAGAAATATTTTTGTAATACCATAAGGGTGTGTTAAGTAGGGCAAAATTCTCATTTTTAAACAGCTCCTCTTTTGCTCTTAATTTATACCATGCCCTAAACACACCTTTTTCAAACCACATTTTTGCAATTGTCACATGACTTTATTTTTAGATTATGCTGAGGCTCTCTAGTGATCTTGATAATGGTTTAATTATGCACTTAAAATGTCGTCGAAAGCAACTTGTGAGTAATCTTTTATATAACAAAAAACTAGGAAAAGAAACAAAGTCTTGAGTGTGTTTTGTAACAATAACTATATAACTAGTGTTAAGGGATGCAGACAACAGAAAAGGTGTTGAGGGCATTGGACAGTGTTATATATGTTGATGTTAAAGGAATCCCGTACCACTGCCGAAAACTGTAACAACGCTTTGGAAAGTAATTTTACCGGTTAGAGTATGGCTGTGACAAATTATTAAAAACCAATAACTTGCGGAGCTATGCATGAAAACATAAAGATGAACTGAAAAAATATAATCAACAACAGTGTTCTGAGTGTAAACATGCGGGATTCGAACCATGGCATTTCAACTGAGCTACCTGGTCAACCGAAGTATCCAGGCCCAGCTGTGAACAATTATATACAAAACGAAATTAAGGGGAGGTAACCGTATATACGAAAATCCACAGTGTACTGGAACAGGAATCCACAGGAGGGGCCGATGTAATCAAAAGGTGAGAGAGTACGCTTCTGCCTAGAATAGGTGTTGGTGTCAGTTGTGCAATATGATAACTGTGGTAAGAGGGACGAGGACAATACAATATATGTTGAAGTTGAGGAAGTGGGTCAATATACTTAGTAAACGGGGGCAATATATTTAATAGTGATGTAAATGTTGGAAACGGTCTACGTAGAATTGGCGGGTGATTCCTGTTTTATTTGTTGATTAATTTTATTTCGGTCACCTTTACCTATTTTTACACAATGTAATTCATTTTTCGTTGTGGTTTATTACCTTCCAGATAACCTGAAATCAAAGACGAAAAACATGATAAAATGTTTCAGCAAAATATATGTTGATATTGAGGCAGATACCATTGGTGTCAATGCTGATTTGTAATCAGGGGGAATAACTCCACGCAGAAATAACTGTTCGTCTTATAAAATTCACCTTCGAGACGGTCTTCGTTCGAATTGTTGCGTATACAAACGGCTCCTGCATCCATCCATAGGTGGCAAAATGGATAGAAGCTATGCTTGCAGTCGAGCAGCTGAGCCTCTGTTCCTTTGCATTGACTATTTTCGACAAGAACGCGCCCAGTGCCTGAGCCATACCGTTTATCAAGAATAGCGTTACCTCCTCTGAAATATCAAACATCAATATCAGTAACACTTACAACATGTAAAGAATTCAAAGTACTCTCATTCAGTAACAAATAGCCTGTACATTTGTCGTGGTGTTTACAATGTATTAGATACACATATCGCTTCCCTATACCAATGACAATAACCTAATAACTCTGGCTGGTTCTTGCTTTTTTCGACATCATATAATGATGATAAAAATACTATCAGAATTCTTTTATGAGTGATGTCATATATCATTGTGATTCAACATACGTCATATATAAATGTGAAAGAGAAGTTTTATAGTTCTGTTGTATTCACCAATTAAAGTAAATATCTATGGTAAAGCACGGATAAGTATATTGAGCACTCATGTTTCAACTTTAAATCATCGCGAATATTCTAATAACATTATATTATTTTACAAACAGGTTAATAGTTTGGTTTCTACATTTGTTTATCACCATTTTGACGGACAACATTACGTAAACATGTATTCAGCATTCAAATGCACATACTGATAGCCGAGTTGTCTGCATATTACTTGGGAATCAATTCCATCCCAGAATTGCCGACAGACGGCGCTCCAGTATCCATGAACGAACACCTCGACTCTTCCCTCTGTTATCTGTGGACCATCCACCAGCCGTATTGATCCTAGAAAAATAGAAAGTTCAACAAATTGTCAACATGAGTTTATGGGTAGTGTCTTTTTTTGGTTAATATATATTTGAGCCAATGTAGAGTAAAATCGTTTAATACTTGGCTGGTAGGAATGTAAGGTTCTCATTTTTTTATAACAATATGTTAATATGTCGCCCAGTTGACTTCAGCTGTGTTTAGGGGTATTATTTATTATGTTGTATATGGTTTTGTATCCAGCATTGTTTTAAATGTTTCACCAATACGCTAAAGAATACATGGTGAGTGATTAATTTATTTTCACATTGTGTTCTAAACTGTTATACGTATTCCAATAAACCACAAAATTAGTTTGAAACTGAATTCAACATTTGTTAAAAATGTTCGTAATATTTGTTTTCCAAGGAATTGTTATCAACAGTGAAAGTATGATTACTGTAGAATCATTTATTTCGTGGGGTTAAAATTTCCTGGTTTTCATATACTAGCCTGTTTCAAGGACATTATATTTTGCTGATTTCCCCTATCTATATCATACCAAATTTATGTTTTCGTGGGGATTTAATTTCGTGGATTTTTGTTATCCACGAAATAAACGAAATTTAATGTCCCGCGAAAATTTATGATTTTACAGTATGCAATATTCAGTCATATCCTCCCAAGAGTTTGCTTTATGTTCCTCTTAATGTATCTAGCACATTTGTTTCAAGAAATAATTGTTATTTGATAATTATTTGAATGTTTTCCCTTATCGGTTTTTTTAATCATTGAAAAATGTTCCGCTTTAAAAACATCTCATGAATTTTCATTTGCTGATAATTATCTCCTGACCTAGATGCGGTTTGTTAGACAAGTGATAGATTTACCTAGATTAAAGGTTGTTTTCTTCACCTTGAACATTTTATCTAGTGTATAACGCTTTATGCTTTCAACTGATGATTACCAAATGAAAAAAACCCTTATTAAGTCTCTGAATCAACTTACTGTTAGGAAGGGAATCGAGATAAACAAATAATTGAATTTTGAAATAATGTTTTTTTAACACAATTTTTCGGTTTAATGTAAGAATTCTTCTAGACCACAATTGTATTTGTCCTATAATCTTTCTTGCTTCTCTAAAACTATGTATCGTTCTTTTCATCCAAGTAAATCTAAAAATGTGTACCTAACAAAGAAAATTTCATCTCGCTCCGTTTCTTTGGTTTTTCAAGCATAGAGGTTTGAATATAACTGTAGCACCATTGGGCCATTACACTTCACACCATTGGGCCATTACACTTCACACCATTGGGCCATTACACTTCACACAACTGGGCCATTACACTTCACACAATTGGGCCATTACACTTAACACAATTGGATCATTACACTTCACACAATTGAGGCCATTCCGCTTCACACAATTTAGCCATTGCACTTCAGTTGACTAGACCGACCAGTTTCACAATTGAAGTCCACGGATCGAATCACAATGTATATCGGCTGAATTGTTACACACTGTTGTTGATTATGTATTGTTTATTTCATCATTATTCTTTTTCATAAAGGACTCTCATGTAAAGTTTTCTTTGCAGAAACGGTTGATTAAACCTATAGTCATACAGGAAAAAAATCCTTTCAAATGCGTAATTACAGTTGATGGCGATGGCACAGGGACCCTTTAAACGATATACCATGTAAAAATGCGTGTGTTAGAATTCTATTAATGCATAACTAATTGTGTTGAACGTAATAAATCAAACACCTGATGTAGAAGACGTTGAACATTCAAATATTATTTGCTTGGTAATCTCTCGCAATCAATTGGACGGATCAAATTCACGTGAAAACATATTGTCTGTGGAAATGGGAAAATGGCTTAACAAAATCTTTTGGAGAATTTCTATCATCATTGTTTTAAATATACATTTGTTGGATAAAAAAATATTCGAGACGGTTATCTGTTAAAAACTGGTTATTTTGTTATCAACAATATATTGTACTGTAAATGTGATTGTTTTACACAGCCAGGCTGTACGATTGAGTTCCTCAAATGAAATATTACCGGAAACATGGCATCCAAACAATTTGATTTCAAGATTTAAAGGAAAAAATCTTCATTGTAAAACAAAATTAAAATAAAAGGTTATTTTGCTGTATACTGTGCGGTTGATAGAGATATACCTGTACGCCATTTGTATACAAACCTTCGTTCGGACTATTCTCATCGTCTGGTGGGCCTTTGCAGATGACGCCTGCACCAAGGTCGTATTTTACACAGTAATCGGTATGCTCCCAAAATGTACCAAGTTGACATTGCGCTATGTTTTCCTCATGGCCACTACATTTAAAATGGGACAACCACAAAGGTAATTCAGGTCCAGCACTTCCGAATACAAGGTTAGATACTGCATACCCGCCACTGCAAGTGGACAACTAGGTTATACATTACAGTGAATATTGACACCAATGGTACATTTAAAACATACGAGAACAGAGTATAAAACAAATCATCAAGTGTACCACAACTGGAACCTAGCTGTTAATAGGATGTAAAACAAAAAAAGCCAAACCAATTACCACAACTGGAACCAAAGAATAATCAAAATGTAGATGTCACTATATCAAAAGTAATAGACAAAAGGGAAAGCATTTATGTATGTTGTTTCAAAGCTGTGTTTCATTTAAAAAGATATATCACTCCTGTCTTGCAAACATTAAAGATACCACATATGATTTACGTTTATGTATTAGTAATCTCATGTAGGTTCTTATCTCTCTGAACTTTAATCGTCAATTGCTATCTTAATCGCCAGGAAACATATTACGTACGTGAAACCCAGTTGTCTGCAAATAACTTTTGCGCCTGCGTTACTCCACGATGGACTTGTACAAATAGTGCCCCAATATCCAGCGTAGTTGATCTCCACGCGACCTTCATATGATGTATTTCCATTCACCAATCTGACCATAACTGCAAACATATCAAACTAAATGGGGTGATGCTTATTTAGAATGTAGCTAATACAGATATAAGTAACAAAAATAACAAATACATGACCTTTAAGTAGTATTCATTAATAACTACAGACTTTATTCTAACCATGGACACAAGATGGCGGAAATGGGAACAAAATCTTAGTTCGACCTAAAAATTAAGGAGACTAGGGCAAACAATACAAATGTAAGCTTTATGCATAGACAGTTGAGAAAATACAAGGATAATATAGACCAGGTGTTCCAGAGGAGTCAGCGTCATTTGTTTCATCGACGACTCCTTCCATGTAATCTACATTAAATCATTATAATATGACGTCATCGAATTGCGAAATAAGGGAAGTGACAACAAAACCACAATCACTCTGTGATAATGTTTAAATGTATGAATTTGATCAAGAAATATCATAATACAAAAATATTCTAATAGTTTAAATACTATGTTGTATATAATTATGATAAATATTATGTTGTATTGTGATAATGGTGTCCCATAGGTCAACACTTGCCGGACATTTCTTATGCATAGTTCTTAAACATTGTAACAAGTATTCTATGATACATGCTTGTATTAAAAACGTGTGACACGTTAATAAAAAAAACATTTTTTTTTTTTTTATTTCTATATATTTAATTGCTTGAACCATAGTTTATATTTATACATCTTGCTTGATTTCATATCTCGCTTTTCTGTAATGATACTGTGATCATTTTAATGATTTACGTTATATATCCACGGATACGATTACACAAATATTACTTGTTGTTGATACTATCATGAAGTTTTGTTCCATTTTTAGCTCTTTTTAAGGCTTTGTCAGGGCAAATGATCACAGATTTCTTCAGGTTATCTGTTGCTTAGACTGTAAAATACATGTTCCAACATGCACGAGTGAAAAGTATCAAAGATGAATGGGTTGAAGTATTTGTATAAAATTTGTTGGGTTTGACAATGACTGACGATGACAGTAGATGTATACCGAGTTTGTGGATCACGATATTAGTCATCCTTTAATGTTTGTTATTTCAATTGTTTCCCTTGAATTACTCACGGGAGGGCATATCTTGCTCTGCTTCTGTCACATTGTCCTGACATATAACGGCCGCCCTGTGGTCATCCTCACAGACGTAGTTTCCCCAGTCGACATCAAATGAGCAACTTGACAGATACACTGCATCTGTACTACATATCGGAGTGTCCCTCCATACCAGATCATTTTGGGTAGAAGGTAGTGTAAACGACGTACCACGACTGTTGAGTACAAGAGGTTAGGTACACATGTACATTTTGTATAAAATAATCCATCATGAACATATATGAAAACATAATCATGTGTATTAATCAAGAAGAAAACCAATGAAATCTCATATCGTGTAATATACGATGACACACATTTTTCCAACATCCGCATTGGTCTGATCATAATCACGTGGATGTCGGTGATTTAAGATATTGAATTGGAGTTACTATTTTAAGAAACAGCAGGTCAAAATTCCATATAACCACATATTTACCTCAACAACAGTATTTCATTGAAAAATAGCATGCATGTTAACTTCCTATTTACCTTAACTTTTCAAGAGGAAGACACTGAATCCCCAGAAAAATAAAAGAGCTTAATGAATGATACTTAAATGCTCACTTTACCTAAAGTGTTAATGCTACCTTCAACTATATTGTTTAGATTAGAAGCACCAAACTAAATTATGCGGGCATCGTGAATACAAATTAACTTTACATATGATAATACTGTGAATACGATATTTGTTGAACACTTAAGCTGCTGTACGATACAATAACATGTTTTCATATGTAATATGTGCAATATTACATACTTCACAAGCAACAATGCGATGACTTCACGATTTCACTACAAAGGCACAACTGATGTTTAAGATTTCCAAATCAAACAAGTATGCTAGTGTACATGATTTGTTTGAGTATGATATAAACTTTCATCAAACTCTTCCCATGAGAGCAATATTCTGTAAAATAAAGCTAGGATCGTTAGATAAACTTCTTACATGAGGTATATACAGGAGCCCAATAGCACGCCGGAAAACTTCCAAGCTATGTGCAACTCAATTAAAGATGAATGCAGTAGGAAATACACACCTTTATTGTTCATAGGAGACTACCATTTCCCCGGTATATACTGGGAGAACAACACTTCGAAAGAAGGAATAAAGAGTTATGAATTTAAATTTGTTGATAGCGTTCGAGACTGTTTCCTACACCAATACATAAGGAATCCTACAAGAGGAAAGGCACAGGATACACCAAATATATTGGACTTAGTCCTGTCCAATGAGGAAGGAATGGTCAGCGATATTGACATTCAGGCACCAATAGGTAAAAGTGATCACTCGGTAAAACAGTTAAACTCAATGTATATACTTCAACAGAAAAGAAGAACAAAAACAGATACATGTACGAGAAAGGAAACTATAGGCGCATGAAAGAACTATTGTCTATTAACTGGTTAGAGGAACTTGAATCATTTGAAGGCGACGCGAATTCGCAATGGACATATTTCAGAAATAAGCTCCAAAACGCCATCGATAGGTGTATGCCAGTACGCAGGTCAAGCACAGTTACATAAAAGAAACGTCATGTGGTATTTCTGGACAAAGCAACACTAACTAAAATTAAGCGGAAACAGCGTCTATGGACAGGATTTCTAAATACAAGGAGTGATGAAACTTACCACAAATATTGCCAAGTAGGAAACCAGGTAAGGAGGTTATCCAGGAAAGCAACAAAGGCACAAAAAAAGAAAATCGCACAAGAAGCGAAAACAAATCCCAAAAAGTTCTGAAATTATGTTCAGTCTAAAACCAAAACAATAACTAATGTATCGGGCTTGTACACAGGTCACGAGGACCAAGTCACAAAAAGTGACAAAGATAAGTCAGAGGTGCTGGCAGAGTTCTTAAATTCCGTATTCACCAGAGGACGACATGCCCAGTGTGGGCCGTATAACGGATAATATGATCGGAAATGTAGTAATATATGTATTCACCCGCGTGTATTGACAGAAACAAGTTCCGTTACAAGCCGACCGTTATCAATCATATATAATACTTCTATATCAACAGGATCAGTACCTGATGACTGGGGACAAGCAAATATTATTGCGATTTTAAGGAAAGGAGACCGCAAATCAGCAAGCAAATAAAGACCTTTAAGCCAAACATGTATTTGCTGTAAAGTATTGGAAACAATTGTAAAGCACATGCAAAATAACAAAATCTTCAGTAATAAACAATTTTGATTCATCCAAGGAAGATCCACCGTACTATTATGAACGGATGCGATTTCTTGACGAGAGAAAATATGTTAATTGCGATTTCATGAAGGCTTTTGATAAAGTCTCTCATCGCAGACTCGTCCATAAAATGAGTATGAATGGATTCACGGGACATATAACCAGGTGGATCAATGCTTATCGGTCAATGGAGAAACGTCAGTTTGGAAAGATGTCAGTAGTGGCATTCCACAGGGATCTGTTATTGGACCAATTATATTTGTGCTTTAAATTAACGACCTACAGGAAGTACATGTAACAAGCATACAGGAAGATTTGCTAAAGGCCCAGGCTTGAAATAACAAGTGGCTACTCCACTTTCATCCGAACAAATGCAAAGCCATAAGAATAGGAAACAACGATAGCATTACCTTCAGGTACAACCTAGAAGATGGTAAGGAACTTCCGTTTATCGCAAACGAAAAAGATATAGGTATAACAATTGATAACAAACTGTCATTTGATGTACATATATCTGAAGAAAATCAATCAAGCGAATTCGATTATGGGTGCAATTAGGAGAACTATGGAATATATGGACAATAATACATTCAAAGCTCTGCACAAAGGACTCTTAAGACCTCATCTTGAACATAATTTATAGAAGCCATTGAAAACGTCCAGAGAAGAGCAGCTAAATTGATACCGGGTATGACAGACATGTCCTACCCGGAGAGACTTGAGGTATTGCAGCTCCCAACATTGGCTTACAGACGCGTAAGGGGAGACATGATTGAACTTTTTAAAATATTGACAGGGGATACTAATCCCGAAGTGTCCAAGTTCATGTCACAAAAGAAGAACAATACTGCTACAAGGGGTCATGAGTATAAACCATTCAAAGATAGAACGCGCCTAAACATGAGAAAGAGTTCAATTTGTCACAGAACTGTTGACATCTGCAACAGCCAGTCACCAGAGATGATGTTATCAAGCACTATCAAATCTTTCGAGTCTTGCCTAGACCATCACTGGTGAAACCAACCAATACTCTATAATTATGGAGAACCAATTTTATTATCCACCCGTACTTAAATATATAAACTGAATATACTTTCTGATAAATGATTATCAAATTAATGTTGTGAACACTAATTACTCTAATTTGAAATGTATGTATAATTTACTTTTTTTCACCTCAACTATTAATGATTAATGTTATTCAAAAGTCCATGCTCTTGTCAGGACTTGTTCAAACCGTATTAAGCTGACAGCAGAGGATTTTTGTAAATCCTAACGTCAGAATAAAATCTGTGTATCTGTATCTTTTAAACTCCCTTTCAACGAAAAGCAGTTGAAGCACTTTTTATACGATTATTTTTTATGGGACTTCTTTTGCACATGTATATTCATATATTTACTGTAAACTACCAATACATTGTACATCGTCGATGTATGTTGATAACCAAGTGTTGAATTTCTATATCATTACATGTATCGGATTTATCATTATGAGTTTACATTTAACATACATGTATTTGTAATAATCACATGGTAAGGATTATATATCTACATGTAATTATAAAATGACAATACTTCATTATTACTTACTATTTATGTATTGGTATTACCTACTTTTACATGTGATTATAAATTGAAAATGCATTTTCAAAAGATGGAAACAAAAATATATATCTTTATTACGGTTTTATTTTCACTGTATGTACAGTAACCTCCCTTTATTTTGCGTTTGGAAATAACTGTAGGTCAGTTGGGGCAGGATACTGCCGTTGACCAGGTAGCTCAATCGGATAGGGCAATATATGATAATCTGAATTGACCAGTGTACGAATCTCGGTCTACCCCCGATAATTGTTTTCACTCTGAACAAAGTTGTTGATTATATTTTGTTTATTTCATCTTTATTATTTCTCATAAAGATTCTACAGAGGATGGCTTTCTGTTCAGAAATGATTTATGTATCATGTACATGAATCATAGCTATAGTAATGCCTAAAATAAAACAGTATAACACATTTAATCACAGACTGTGGCAGTGATACGGGGATCCTTAATATAACCCTGTATTCAATGTACATATACTGAGCCCGTGACTATGATTTTATCTTATACATATGTAAATATATGTTTACGTTCTTGTGATGATATTCTTTTTATTTTGATATTTACTGTACTGCAAATGATATCGTAAATTAATGTATATGTAATGATCTAGTGAGGTTAGACGCACCTGTAACCAAGCTGACGACATATAATATTTGGTTCTTCAATGTACAATGTTCCACACAGAGTACCCCAGTGTCCAGCAAAGAATATCTCCACCCTTCCATCTGAAGCTGTGAGTCCACCTGTCAGTCGGACGGGAGCTGTGGCAAATAATATCAAAGCATAATATCCAAACTATCTAAATTGTGAGCATCCAAATAAATTATGCAAAGAAAAACATTAACTAAAAGGTACAAATTACAAATGTAAGAATAAGGAGCGATTAGAAGTACATATAATAAATGATTGATGATAATAGAAGGTTGTGGTATTCAAGGGTCTCGCGTAGGGGTTTTAAATTGGTTTTCAAGTTTACCCCGTATATAATCAATTTGCTGAAGATGGAGAGGCTTGAGAGATTTTCGTTTACCTGTTGTTATTGACATTGTACCGTTAGATGTTTAGGGGGAAATACTGTGTCATTGTACGTTATTAACTTGTGCAATTGATGTTGAATAATGAATGATATAACAATAATACAATCCACGGTAACTGTGTGTTATAGTCAAAATTATTTCACAGCTGAAAAAGTATCACTTAAAATGAAAAGATACAAATACTTCCTTGTTAAAAAAAAATCCACTTTAATCAGTAATTCTGCAAGTTTGACACTGTTATTCTCCCCCAACAAGAGATATATCTGTTTTCTTAACCCTTTACAGAGTTGTGACTTTCCTCTCTGTCAGCCCCTCATGTAACATAGCCTAATTTGAAGCCACTGTTTGTGTTCTATTAAGTATTCCGTTGTCATTACCCTGATTTGTCTTTGAGGACGCGCCATTACTTGGATTTGGCATAGATTTACATTGCCGGTGCCGTCAGTGAAGCAAACGATGCTCCCCTGCCGGAAATCCTTATCTTATTCTTCCTGTATATTTGCAAGGGTCTCCATGTAAATCGTTCCTTCGTTCACATTTTGCCCTAGATTCACCGATTTTGAGTTCAACTTCATACACGGTTGTGTATCCCCCTGACGTTTTGTTTTAATTATATAAATACTATCGGATAAAAAGAGGATTTTTTAAAAACTTTTATTCAAAAGCCCAAATTGTTTAGCAGACTTAAAAACAAAATGCCTGCAATTTAGTTATTTTATCGTACATTTTGATATGCTAGTATCAATATATTGATTGGTTTCTTTCATATATTTCCCATTGGTCGTTTACCTCTCTCGTCGCTTAATGTGTCATTGCTGCACACGACTCCGACGTCGTCTCCATGAGTACAACTAGCACTAGACTGACTTGTCAATAGGATACCTGTACATGTTGCCAACGTGTCATCTTCATTACATTCGATATCATCATACCATATCGGGCCACGCCCCTCTCCGAAGTAGGCGTTTTGTATAGGAACTCCGTAACTGTAACAAAAATGTCAACGTGTACAGTATTTAAGAAATTATCGACTTATGTGCGTGTATTATGGTGGAATAGATAACGAGGGTGCAAAAATGTTTGAAAAAATAATTAACAGCGTCCTGGGTTGAAAATTTTCCCAACATTTTCGAATTCCGATATATATATTCCACCACAGTAAATAGACATAATTTGGTATTATGTATTCTACCAAGTTAAATATAACGAAAGCCTTTTCGTGTCTTCCTCAGTGTCCACATGCCTTTAATAAGCAAGGTGACCTAGATATTATTTAATTATTCACATTAGGCTGTTCTTTTGCGCGCGCTAACATTTGTCATGTGAGGCCTTCACGTATTCATTTCACCACAAGCTTCTCGTTTTTATCATTTATGACCCTGTGGGCAGTTGTCCTAATTTGCCTATCTAACCTGCATATTTTGGGAAGGATTTTATTATTTTATGTTGCCATTCGATCGACAGACGATAAACACTAAACACTGACGCTATGTTTTATTTATCTGGGCCCGTATTCATGAAACCGTTTTCATGCTCAAGCATGGATTTTGTGCTCAAGCCTAATGTTTTGTTTTGTTTATCAATTATCAAGAAGATGTCATTTTGTCAGTGATTTGGGGGGGAAATCAAAACACTTCAAGCAAAATACTGTTTTGATCGTTTGACATGATTTAGGTGAGTTACAAGAAAATGGGTTTAAGCATTAAATCTATGCTTAAGCATGAGAACGGTTTCATGAATACGGGCCCAGATGTTTATTTCAATCAATAAAATCCACCAAAATATCGACATTCCTCGTCAACGCATAAAATCAGCAGATATACTAACACTATTTGAAGTCACTTTCGCGGTAAGTCCAGCGGAACATTCTCACCATAGCCCTGTCAGGTTTTAAGTTGCTCTAGATGTAAAATAGATTGTTTGTTTGTTCGCTAGCACATCTTCAAATGCATACCAAATTAAACGCGGATACACCAACATGCTTTGCCTCCAGCACACAACACACATGGAGACATGTCCTTAAATGACCTTAGCTGTTGATAGGACAAACTCTCATTCGACAAATAAAACCAGTCCCGCGACTTGCTTGTTTACCGATACATTTACGGGGAGATTTTTGGAAGAGTGTTGATCTGTTTGAAAATAATACAAGCTCTCGCATTAGTGTATCCTCCAATATGCAATATTTATTAACCAATGAAAAGTGTGTTTTATATTATGTATTATGTAAAGGTCTAGTATAGAAAAACAATGAAAAAAACTTTCGTGAATTGTCAATTGCCATTGTGTATTATTTATAAGATCATTATTTCAACTGTCTGAATTATGTTGCCACGTGTCATTTCCATTTTCATGATATTTCCTTATATTATTTATAAGCTGATATTTGACCACACACTGTTCTAGCCGAAATGTATGCTTTATACCTGTAGCCTAGTTGTATACAAACTGCCCTGGCCTCAGCATTTTTCCAATGGTCATCGGTACAAATTGTACCCCATCTGTTATCATGGTAGATCTCGACACGCCCCTCTTTTTCCGATGTACCGTTTACCAATTTGACGTCTCCTTCTAAATAATATAAAGTAAAACGTACACATTTTCAAGCGTTATTCAAGAAAAAATGTGTCACAGGATAAGGGATAGTGAACCAACTTGGAAACCGTATGCTGACCATATTACAGCTAAAGATAAGGTTGACTTACTACTCCAGTACTGTTATGATTAATAAAGATTCAGGTTGAACATTTAAAAATTAATATATTCATTGTATACAACAATCAGATGTAAAAACTACTCACCTTTCAAACCAGACTCCAGACAGTAGGCTTTTCCGCTTTTAAGCGGAATACATCTCTCCAACTTCCCACAGATATCTCCATTACAGACTCCTAGACTAATCTTTATGTCGGAAGAAAAACAAAGTTATACATTAAAAGTGTTATTGCCATTGGTCGAATTGATTAAAACAATGATGTAAGAGAAATTGATATAGAAGTTTTGATTTATCATACAACAACATTCGAACCTACTCCAAAACTGATACAGCGTACGACTCCCCAACCCCGCAAATAAATAAAAGAACAAGAGGCTCAGAGGGCCTGTATCGCTCACCTGGATATTTTAGCAGTCTTAGCAAAATGTTAAATAAATATTATACTGTACTACAAATATTTCCAAATATTGGCTCCGTCTCTCAGCAACACCCTTACCTTATTGGGTTTCATTCTCCTGTCCCCATTGGGATAGGGGCATGGTTTTAAAAAATTGAATCATGTTGGGCCTAATATATCAAATTAGATTAAAATAAAACTATAGGATAAAGTAGGAAAAGGTAATTTTTATTCGCACACTTTGTTGGGCTCCATCTTAGGAAGCTACTTATTAAATATCACGACTCCATACCTTTCACTTCTTCAATCCCAAAAAGCAACCGCCAAATAAGTTTGACATATTTGACCCCTGTGCCTTTGAAAGTGGGTCAAGGTAATTTTCATTCGCCAGCTTAATCCCTAGAGCTACCAGAGAAATATTAAGAAACTATTCCTTTTCAGTTCTTTAGAAAAGTCGTTTGAAGTGTTTGACATATTTGACCCATGTGACCTTGAAAGAAGGTCAAGGTCATTTTCATTCTCAAACTTGGTTATGCTCCATCCAAAGAAGCTATCAGCAAAAAATTAAGATGCAATTCCTTTCAGTTCTTAAGGAAAAGTTGTTTGAAGTGTTTTACATATTTGACCCCTGTGATCTTAAAAGTCAGTTAAGGTCAATTTAATTCTCAAACTTTGCCGGCTCCATCCCAAGAAGACACCGGCCAAATATTAAGATTCTGTACTTTTCAGTTCTTCAGAAGATGTCGTTTAAAGTTTTTGCGGATTTGACCCCTGTGACCTTGATAGTAGGTTGAGGTCATTTTCATTCGCAACTTTGTTGGGCTCTATCCCAAGAAGCTACCAGCCACATATTAAGACTCTATACTTTTCAGTTCTTCAGAAGAAGTCGTTTCAAAGGGACATCACGTGAAGAGCCATATTTTCTTAATGAATGTATGTGTTGTATGCACTTCCGCTTATGTTACCTTGATATCCCCATACTCATAGTCCGTTCCAAATGTTCAGTTTGACCACTTGCAATGTTCGGGAAAGCCCCGTTAAAAATAGCGCAAATAATGTTACGTGACGGTTTTGAAACGAGGCAGTAAACACAGGTGGTCTGACCGAGATGCAAAGTTTTCCAGAGGGGCCGTCAGGCAACTGCAACTTCTAACCGCACTATCGTGTTGAAATTTATTGAATCCCCTTAGCAGTAAGTATTCATCATCAGGAGTTAATTGCACACATGCCAATATTCAAAATGTAAATGAAAAAATATTTGATGGCATCTCGGCATTATTTATAGACACAAGGAAATATCTAGTACATGAATGTGACTGGTACAATAGATACGAGGCTGAACACCTTCCCTAAACAATGGAAAAAGGAATATTCACGAGACGAATATCCTTTTCAAATGTTCTCATAAAGTGTATATATGCATTGACAAGTATAAAAAAGAGAAATGTTTGAGATATTTTTTATTACAACTCAATGTCTTTGGCAACTTTTTTCTAGACCATGCATTATATATATTCATGTATACTCTCTTTCCAACTTTCAGTATCTTTATACGTTAACAATTAGTAAGTCATATTAGTCATCACACACAATACACTGTATGGCAATACCACTACGTGTACATGTAAAATAAGTGTCAGATATGGAACGTGTTGAGATAATGATAATTATATGTTTTCAATACTTTACAGTGATTAAAGCATACTTGTAAATGGACCCTCATTTATGTTGAGATAACTCTTCGTTAATCAACTCCTTTTGTCCGAAACAGAAGCCGTAGTTATCTGCCGCACGCGCTATTTTTACAACGTAAACAAATGACTTGTTTCCCGTTTTCAATGCGTGTTCTGATTCTATCTGAAGTCGAAAATTAATGATTTATAGACAAACGTTGTTGCATGATCGTAAATTCTAAGCCAACTGTTGAAATATTACGATTTTAAAAGTACTTTTGTTATGCGATCCTATGTACGTAGTAGGTTCTCCTTCCTCAATTATTCATCCTGAACCTTAATTATTATATATTTAAATCTTCCATGTGAATAAAAAATCGTTTTCTTCAGCAATATAAGTAAATCATACCATTTTACTGGATACGGGAATATTATAAATTATGTAAATCTAATAGCGCACGTATCTCATGTGACCTCCGAGTACCGACAGAGGAGAGCTGCACGACATCACAGCAGTTATCCCTTGGAGGGCCCCATAGTAAAATCAAACTAACAAGTCACCTTATATCCCAGCCTTTTGCATGAACTACTGTTATAGAAACGCAAAGAAAACTCTCTCCGATACATGTCCATTTACGTTGAGTTAACTTTTCTTTAATCTACTCCTTTTGTTCGAAACAGAGGCCGTAGTTATCGGCCGCACGCGCCATTTTTACAACGTAAATAAATTACTTTTTTCCTGTTTTCAATGCGTATTCCGATTTTATCTGAAGTCGAAAATTATTGATTTAAAGAAAATAGTTGTTGCATTATCGTAAATTTTAAAACCCCTGTCACACTAGGGCCGCGTTCCCACGGCGTCCAAGAAAAATTCCAGAACGCCGATCTGCGCGCAGTGGAATCGCAAGCATCGCCGCGGCAACGCAGTGGCATCGCCCGTGAACGCGATGGGATCGCATAAAACTCCGAGGGACTGCGCGCACTTTGACATGTCCAAAACAAACGCCGTCGCTCGGCGTTCTGATGAGAGCGCAGTTGGATCGCCGTGAGGTCGCCGTAGCAGCGCAGTTAGGTTTCCTACAACGCCACAGGATCGCCGCGGGCGCGCACAGAGGTCGCAGTATCGGTGGCGCTTGCACGGCGATCGTACGGCGTTCTCTGAGATGACACTGCGTCTCTACCGCGCTTATGGGGTGCTCGCCCGAGAAGCCTGCACCTGTGGTGACTCATCGCCAGGTTGATGAGGTGATGGTGGTGGACTTGCTTCTGTTTGCGGTGGGCATTTATCTGTCCCTGCCTTCTTCACCTTTCTACCTCTTTTGGCGGGCATGGTCTCAACTGTTCGAGAGCAAATGGAAGAATGGAGAACTGATGGAGATACCTTTTTTATAGGTAGTGCAAAACAATACGCCGTCAGCGCAGTGTGAGCATCGTGAAAGCGCAGTGCACATGCTGTGCACACGCCGTGACAACTCGATGCACGCAGTGGAAGCGCCATGAGAGCGCCAACTAGAACTCCGTAGGAACGCGGTAGAACGCAATGGAGCTCCGTAGAAACGCCAAGGTCGCCGTGAGAACGCCGTGACATCGCCATCTCATGAAAAATATCAATTTTTCCTGCGATCTCACATGTACAGCGCTCTGGGAAATTTAACAATGCCGTGCAATCGCAGTGGCAACGCGGCTAGGTGTGACAGGGGTTTAAGAAGCTGTGACGTATATTTATTGAGAATTTTACTTCATAGATGACTGACAAATGCAATCACCTATGACTGCAGAGATGCATAAATACTTTTACTGTTGCCGCTATGCATAGTTAAATCAATGATAGACTTTTCAGATTATATATATATATATATCCAAATAAAGCGATGACGTTGTGTGTGTACTCGTACCGTGATGGTTAAAAATATCATTGTAAATCTTTGTTGCAAATTTGTACGTCATATGCATGGTGGATCCCAGCTAGCACAGGCTCTGCACAAATCTGTATTTTATTATTTTATATTTATCAGTATGTATATCTTTTTGCTCTTCATAATTTCTGTGTGCATCCAGTCTATTAAAACCAGATCTTTTATTCGACTCTGTTACCCTACCTGACTGGAATATGTAGAATAAAAGATCTGGTTTTAATTAGATGGTTGTGTGTCAAATATACATGTAGGAACTTTTATATGCATAACAGCTGCAGATTTAAATACTTTTAAAAGTTGTTATTTTGATGTGAAATTTACATCTTTAATGTATATTTATACATTTATTATATAAACTTTTTGATGTTCTTTTGTTGTGATCTTATATTTACTTCATGATCTGAATTGTAATATTTGTGTATTGTGGGTATACAATGTATATAAGATATGTATCATGTTATGAGCTAAATGACAATACCTAGCACTACAGAAAATGATGAACAAATGCATACTGGATATATATATATATATATATGTAGTTATTTATACACATATTTGTGTATGGACAAACATATAATACTGTACACAGTGACTACAGTGACTTATTAAGATGAATTTGGGAACAAACTAATTATAAACTTGTTCTGCTAATTAATAGGTCCAATATCCCTTTGATGTTTTTTGCTGCATATTCCTGAAATTAATGCAGAAATACCATTTAACATCTTCCCACTTGTGATTGTTAATATCAGTACTGAACAATAGTCGAATAGAGTTGAGTGATACATGCATCCAAACCTATACAGATATGCAAATTGGCCTGTTGAAATTTTATGTAGAAGTGATCAATGAACCATTGTCTGTGTCTCCTAATTCGTAGAGCTAAATTAATCCTGTTTCAAATTTTCTGAAGACGTATTTTGTTTTTGCTTTGTTGCTAGGTTGTTCCTCAAATGGAAACAAAATGAAATCCTAGATTAATTGCAATGACAAGTTTCAGAAAAGGAAAAATCTTTCCTTAGTTATACATAACATTAATCTGTTTAATTGTTTACAGCAATTAAGCCCTGTACTGTATTAGATGTTCATTAAATATGATTTATTGCCTAAGTTAAGGTTAAGTCCAGTATTCAGATTTTGTAATTGGCAAAAGTCACTAAAACATATTGTTTAAAAACTGCAATTTAAATAAATAAGTGTTTCTATTAGAAATGGATAGGGATATGAGAACTATAATTGAGTAATTTCTCCCACTGTCCATTTAATGTTTAATATCTGATACATTTTTATCTATAAAAGACTATATCACCTGTAATAATCTTTTACTAAATTTGAAGAGAAGGGTTTTATTATATGTAAAAATATAAGACAATATGAAAAACAATGTACATGTAAGAGATCTAGAGTTGAAGAAATTGATTCAGTGAGTTATTATCTGATTTATGTCTGCTGTAAAATATTGTATTAATCCTTCATTACTTTGTACAATCAATATTATCACATTTAAAAATTGTCCTTTAGCGTTATATGTACATAATTCTTATGAGTTTCATGTAGGTGAGAATTTAATATATATCAAAAACTGTTTTAAATATAATTATATATATAGTAATACCCCAAGTTCTTCATTGTCAAATTTATTGAAAATTATGTCTACCATCTGGGCCTCCCAGCAATAAACTGTAGCGGCATCAAGTCAATATGTTACACGTGAAACACTGATTGCACACATGGGAAATTTGGTGTAGAAAGAAGATGGGCAATAGATCACATATAACGTACAGCCTTGGAATATTATACTGGTTGCAATTGATTTGTTATCATCATGGTGTCTTTTACTTTTGGCTCGCATGGCATGAAACGTTGGTGAGCCTATAATATATATGTTGGTGTAGCATCTGACATAAACATTTTAAAACAACTTCTGATAAATACCAAGTGGTGTAGCTATAGCTATAGGTTCATGACCTGTATTTGTATGCTAAAATGGAGGGATAACTAGTCTATATTCAAATTAATGACCTTGACCTACTTTCAAAGGTCACAGGGATCAAATGTGTTAAACAAATTTAACAACTTTTTGGGATATTGTACCATCTTGATTTTTTTTCACAAAATGACATTGGTCTTCTTTCAGTGTCATAGGAATCAAATGTACATGTATGAAACAATTTCTTCTAGTTAGAAGAGATAGGGTCCTAATGTGTTGCATGTGAGCTGTTAGCCGATGTGGTTATCATCAATCAGTGGCAGAAAGTAGAAATCTTCACCGTGGGCGTGTTGAGCAATACCACAACACCTGATGCATATATATGTACATGATTATGTCAATGCATGTGCACAATTAAAAAAAAAATAAACTGCTGGGTACGGGATCCGTATTCATGAAACCGTTTTCAGGCTCAAGCATGGATTTTGTGCTCAAGCCTAATTTCTTATTCTGCCTGTAAAGTATTAAAAAATCTTATTTTTGTCAATGATTTAAAAATGTGAAGAGACTTCAGGCCATATACTGTTTTCAATTAATGTTTACAATTGATGTTTTGATCGTTTGACAGGATTTAAGTGAGTTACAAGAAAACTGGTTTAAGCACAGAATCATTACTTGCGGGCCCTGGAGTCTTTCAAATTCTCTTAATATGTTGCTACTTTTTAGCTCACCAGCCCAAAGGGCAAGTCATGAGCTTATGTCATGGTGCTGTGTCTGTCGTCCGTCAACTTTTCCTTTAAACAACTTCTTCTGAAGAGCGGACAGGCCTAGAGTCAAGATATTTAGCTGAAAGCTTTGTTGGTAGGAGTCTGACAAAGTTTGAGAATGAAAATGACCTTGACCTACTTTCAAGGTCACAGGGGTCAAATATGTCAAACACTTCAAACGACTTCTTCTGAAGAAC
>JAUMHH010050886.1:0-18529 GCA_032359455.1 Chlamys rubida
TGTACAATAACCATATACAACATGGGGACAGAGGACCAGTTCAGTTTGGCCTTGTAGTCTGGGGGCAGATGAATAACCATATACAACATGGGGACAGAGGACCAGTTCAGTTTGGCCTTGTAAAATATGGGAAGATGACCTATGTAATAACCATATACAACATGGGGACAGAGGACCAGTTCAGTTTGGCCTTGTAAAATATGGGAAGATGACCTATGTTATAACCATATACAACATGGGGACAGAGGCCCAGTTCAGTTTGGCCTTGTAAAATATGGGAAGATGACCTATGTAATAACCATATACAACATGGGGACAGAGGACCAGTTCAGTTTGGCCTTGTAGTCTGGGGGCAGATGATCCATGTTATAACCATATACAACATGGGGACAGAGGCCCAGTTCAGTTTGGCCTTGTAGTCTGGGGGCAGATGACCTATTCATTTACCCTATGTAAATGGGGACATATATAGGACCAGTTAGAAAGAACCTTATTGTCTGGTATCAATCAAAGTTACTAAAGTGACCTGCCTCAGTCTGAGTAACCAGGGATGCTACTAGACATACCAACGTCCCTTTTCCACATGTGTTCACATTCTGCTCCAGGATTTGTCCCCGAGACAGATGTTTTGTCAAGGCCAGATCTGTCGGATCATTGAGAGGAGATTTAAGACTGACAGCCTCCATTAACCGTGGTTTGGTAGTTTGGTCTAACTTATCATTATCATCGTCCCACACACCCCTCACACATTCATGTGTTAAATTTTACCGGTTTTCTGTCCAGAAATGTGGATAGCTGATCAGGGTTTGAGAAAACAATCTGGCTAGATGATCCCGGTTTTGCATTGATAGGCAGTTTTTAGATCAAATTAGTTGTGCCTATAAACCAGGGAATGTCAGTAGACACCAGACTTTAATTGTGTGTTGGGCTGTGCACAGATTCCACTGGATTGAACTCTATACACAGGGGGACAATCAGACCCACAAAGACCCATGTCACTCAGGGCACACAAAACTCCTCAGCTAGTCTTGATTAATTTCCCTCGGAGAAGATTGTAGGAGATCAAATGGGGTTTGTTGTGGATATATTCTTAAAGTTTACATTTCATCGATTTACGACTGCAATAATATGCATGTTGGAAAGGTAGACATTTTGGTGGGAAAAAAATCTAAAAAGATTGTTATTACATAACTAAGTACTTGAGACTACAATGGCAGGCCAGATATTTGTATTGATTCAATTCCTTTTAAATTTATCAAATAAAATATGTTTAAACTTGAATGTCTGGTTTTGGTCTGAAAAAGGTAAAATTAAGTTAGTGACACTTAAGTCTATTGCCAAAATTTCTATTAGATTTGAGTCTCATCGCTGAGAAGTGTCTGCTCCGTGATTTCAGTCAGACAGTGCAAAGACAGACGATACTTTAATTCCTTGAAACTTATTTCAAATAAAAACAGAGACTGAAATAAAAGACATTATACTGGCGATAAAATTGTTCTTGTGTTAAAGTGTCTGTGTTATACACACTATCCGCTATGTGTTGAGGTCACAGTTAAACTCAACTTTACACTAGGAATATGTGAGGGTCACACAGTAAATCTCCTGTTACTGTTTACAGAAAATTAACACTGATCCCGATTCTTTTGTCAAATTTCGTTTGTTCTGATTATAAGGAAAGACTTGATTCGTATTTGACAGTACTTGTGAAGTTGAAGTGTGTACTTTTAAATTTAGTTCAAAGTTTGTTTGGAAATATATTTTTTGTTGGAGTTCAATTAATTCCTTTGTGTAAAATCTGATGGATTTGATGTGTTGGATGTATTACCTTGAGTTGGGTTAGGTGACCTTGTGTTTTAGACTATTTATGTCCCTTGGTGTCTGACTGGTTATATTGCTGATCAGTTAGCCTGCTATCTCCCCTACTCTATATTTCCCAAGCTTATATATTATACTGGGGTATCTTCTAACAAATCAGTTGATCACACTCTAACACCAAACTTAACAAGTACATTTAACCGATTTGTTTGACATTTTAGATTTTACTAACAGGCTGTTAAATGGACTGGATGATTGTCGTCCCACCATTAAAAAATACATTACATAGAATTACACAATGCCACGGAAAGTCCCCTCAGAAACAGGGTAGTAGAATGGCCGTGAACAAGGCCAGTTACATGTACACAATGCCACCCTGTCACACAGTGCCACTATGTCCACACCGTGAACAAGGACAGTGAAATGTACACAATGCCACCCTGTCACACAGTGCCACTATGTCCACACTGTGAACAAGGCCAGTAACATGTACACAATGCCACCCTGTCACACAGTGCCACTATGTCCACACCGTGAACAAGGCCAAACATGTACACAATGCCACCCTGTCACACAGTGCCACTTTGTCCACACCCTGGACAAGGCCAGTTACATGTACACAATGCCACCCTGTCACACAGTGCCACTTTGTCCACACCCTGGACAAGGCCAGTAACATGTACACAATGCCACCCTGTCACACAGTGCCACTATGTTCACACCCTGAACAAGTCCAGTGAAATGCAGTAGTGCTAGCCTGTCCTTATGAAGAGATAGCCAGTAACATTTACAGTGCTACATTGTCCACACGTGAACATATGATGGTTTTTCGTAGAGTTTATAATTTGTCAGAATCCACCACAGTACACTTTCTTGTAAATCATTTTTCTTGAAGATTTTTCTCTCGGATATTTTGAACACGAGCCATTTATGATACAACCTATATTTCGAGAGGCCTTTTGTGTTTCCAAAGAGGACGACTGCAGTTGACTGATACCATGTGAACTGACATAGAATAAATAAGTAACCAGACACCTGGGAACAAAAAAAAAACTCAATGTTAAATGTCAAAGGTAACTGTCCCGACTGTGGAGGACTATCCAGTACCACAGGACATACAACATGATTGTCCTCTCCAGGGGCCGCATTGGTGAAATTATGATTGTCATCTCCAGGGGCCGTATTCCTGAAACCGTTCTCGTGCTCAAACCCAGATTCTGCACTCAAACCAGATTCTGTACTCAAACCAGATTCTGTACTCAAACCAGAGTCTGTACTCAAACCAGATTCTTCACTCAAACCAGATTCTGCACTCAAACCAGATTCTACACTCAAACCAGATTCTACACTCAAACCAGATTCTACACTCAAACCAGATTCCTGGTTCTGGTTATAAATAAAAAAATATTCCATATGATTTGGAAGAAATTGTGGAGAAACTGAAAGCTGATCATGAATACTGTTTGCATTATTAACTCTATTTTGTACCGTGTCACATGATTTGAGTACAGAATCTATTATTCAGCATGAGAATGATTTCATGAATGTACTCCCAGATCTCCCTCCCCTCTCCCCGAGTCTTGTACATGACTTTGTGATTTTAAAGTCAACATATTGCGCTATAAGTTTTAGATATTTACCTTCAGAATAACTTGACATCTTGTTAACATCTTGGATCTCTTTTTAAGATTGACTTATATTGGTAAAGTTGAAGTCTTTATCACAGCAGCCTATAGCTAATTGGTGTTCACTGCTAGATGGGGTTTGATGGTGTTGACGAGGTGACTGAAGTACATTAGCACCGGCAGAGAAACAGGGGCGTATGTACAGTAGGCCTAACACAGCTTCAGTCAAGCCAGTTTTATTATAGTTTTATCGACGTTGCAGCACAGGATCCTTTTAAAACTTCAAGAAATGTCAGGAAGAAAAACAAAGACAATACTGTAAAATTCTTAAAGTGCAGTTTGAATGCCTTTCTAAAAGTAATTTGAATATTTCTATTGTTCCTGGTGTTTCCATAGGCCTGGCACGGACAGCTCCAACCAAAGACAAAGCCCTCTAATGTTTGAAATGAAGCTGAACCCATATGGATTGCAATGTCAATGGCCATATGCCTCTAAGACAAGGCCTAGAAATTAGATTATTAAACTGGTCTCTGCTGGTAGTTTTGCAGTGTTAAACTGTCAGCTAATTTCTGTTTGTCCATACTTTTTTTGCCTATATAATACAATGTACATATACATATAGTATAGAGGATTATACTGTTAGTGATTTCTGACTTCTCTCATAGCAATTTTTCCCTTGGTCAACTTTAATGTTTTACTGGCAAACTTACAGGGAAGAGGTGGGGAAGTATAAAAGGTAGAAGTAAGTAATTATATATTTACTTTTCTACCTTTATAAAAAAAATTGTCAATACCGTTAACTTTCATTCAGGTTTTTTTGTAGCATGCTTCAATTGGAAAAGAACATGTTGCATAATAGGTGTATGTGTATTACCTTTGAAGCCAGCTAACTTTGCCAGCTGTAAAGGGATAGTGATCGGCTCCTGCTGGGTATAAAAACAGGCCGAAGTAGACGAGCAGTACGCTCCTGGTGTAATTGGATTATGTTGTGTCAATAACTGATAAAATTTCTCACAACTTCTGCTCAACTTTCTCTGGGGAGTTAATAAACTTAGACTGTAGTCAGTGGTCAGTATACCAAGGATGTTTATTCTACAACTTGTAAACAATCTCACATGTGTGTGATTATCTTCCCATAATTAGGGAAAGATAGATTGGCTGAAGGGAGTCAAGTGTTACCACATGTTGTAATGAAGGATAGCTAGGGTACCTGCTACAAGTGGCTGCTTAATTGGTGTCAAACAAGGCACGTCTGATTGACAGGGGGATTTATTAGGTTAATGTGGGAAGTTTCTGTTAAAATGATGTATATTTATTGCCATCAATAGACACAAAAAGGTTGTTAAATATCAAAAATCTCTCATAAAGCTGTTCAATACCTATGATATTTACATAAAACTGAAGCATTCTCCACTTATACCAGGTAGACCGTGATACCTTTAACACTTGGGGCAGTGAACTTCTTTGTCTAGAGCATTAAAAGGCCGATTGATTCCTCTACTGATGAAATATTGGTTACCGCAGATTGATGAGGTCAGTGGTCGCCAGCCTGGATCTGTGACTAATGAATACGAGTAGCCATATTGTCTTATAACAAAGGTGACGACATATGGTCGTCACAGAACCTGGCTAGCAGCCTCGGCTGGTCAAGTGGTCATTTTGTCCCCATTGTTTCTGTTAACTTGAATCACAATATGGTAGTATTGTATCTTCTTACTTTGTAAACAATATTCCCAATTTATCAATGGATCATTGACTGTCCATCTTACCCAGTAGTCGATCGCTTTATCAGTGGAACATTGATCATTGACTGTCCATCTTACCCGAGTAGTCGCAGCAGCACTGTGTATTAGTAGTAACCGGCTGTCATTTATCAGTAAAACCCAATTAATAATGACTTTTCCTTTTAAGTACATTATAGAAATATGATAGTTCAATATTTCACTTTTAAGTGACTCACAACTAACAAAGAATTGTTTATTGTTCTAACACAGTGAACCGTGAGGTAAAGGGGCCCTGATCCAGTAATATACATGTACGTCCAGTACTGTGTACCATACCTCCAAGGGTGTGCCTAGCGCTACTATATTTCCAATAAAAGGTCCTATTTCATATCTTCAATCTAAATGGGGTTCAACTTGAGGTGAAAATATTTACAAAGTAGCTTGATACATTTTATAAAACATTTGTAAGTCTCCAGGAAAGAAGTCCTGAGTTTCAATGAGACTGGTCCACTTAGAACATTGGTGTATGTTGTGAGACTGGTCCACTTAGTACATTGGTATAGGTTGTAATGGTGACTGCTGATACACTGTAGGTGTATTATGTTAGGTATTATTTGTAGATGTTTATAAAAGTGAATTATTTATTGCTTCTATCTTGGAAAATCTGCTCTGATTCTAAGTGGTATAATGTAATAAATAGGAAAGCTAAAGGTATGTATGATTGGTTAAGTGTGGCGACAACTTCACAGACAATTTACGCCATAGGAGAGATAGATATATGGTCGCTAGACTACAATCTGGTAGGGTGTTAACCCTAACTGATCGATCTGGTGGCTGTCTAAACCCTAACTGATCAGGCTAGTGGAGATCAATTGATAAAACACAAATCAAAACAGAGAATTGATACAGCGACCTGGGATCCAGTGTTACTGATAAAAACAAAACAAGGAGTTTTATAGAGTGATGGGGAAATGGTTACCAATGCAATCGGGAATTCTGTCAAAGTTGTGTAGTTTATGTCGAGGATAAGTGTTTTGTCCGCCGTGATAATATTGGTGTATAAACAGGAGTAAATGAGGAGATATACCCTCATTTAGGGGTAGATAGTGCTCATTTAACTGCTCCAGGCCACACTCAATTTGAAAATAATTCACCACTCTGTGATAAGATGGCAATTTTGACTCTCTGTGAGGATTTCTCTCACCAGGTGTAATGGCGGCATGGACTGTATCAGTAGAACTGGAGGGTAATAGGTTAGGGAGGGGCGGGGAGGGGCAACACATACTCCCTGGGGGTTCCATATAGGTATTTATAGGACTAGAATTTCATCCTGATATTTAGAACAGTACGTTATGTGTTCTGGATGGAGTGTTGGAGCAAATATCGTGGTGTTTCTATCACAAACTGAAGTGTTACACATTGAAATGTACCGGTAACTTACAAAAATAAACCCTTTGATACATACGTCTTAACTTCTTCATTTGAAAACACTGATGGGTTCCGTCGTTAAAAAGCTTAAGTAGACACTTCTGGGAAAGGTTCTTACTCATTGTGATAAAAAGGTAATTTGGAAAAGTTCTTAGGCATTATATATATATAGTCCAGGAAAACTTAACAGGTACCACGATTGATTTGAAATTTCATTTATAGCCTGCTTGTAGAGTGCAGCATCATTATGTACCATTAACAGTACAATGTGGCTGTACTGAAGGCAAAGAGCCCCAATGATATGAGTTTTAAGCGTTCTTTATTATAACATATCGTAAATACATGTGTACTGTACTTTTGTAACCCTGAGTACAATGGTTAGTAGACAATAAGATAGAAACATCATAGCCATGGGTAAACCACTTTACAATGTAAATGATCAAAGATCAATGTGGACGTTTTTATAAAATAAATATGTCGTTACTGGTTTCCATAATCTGTAGAATCTGATCCTTTTATATTGTTGAATATGAATAAAATGTAACTGATTCCTTGTGTAATCTAGATTGGTGTACAATAATGAGAGGCCAGTGCCACCTCTACACAGGACCCTACCATAATAGTGAGGTGTCTGTCATACTGGAGGCAATCGTAATGTGTATAGCAGCATAACATTGGGCCTTATCACAAACATTTTGACATACAATCTCATAAAGGCTAATTTGATACATAAAATATGAAGTAAGCAGACTCGACTGATAACCTCGGCTAACATTGGCTGTTGTGGTTAAACCTTCCAATATAAACATGTCACTGCTAGGGGATATAATTAGGAAATATAAGTATTAAATGTGTCTGTATCTGTGCCAGTGTGATAGATTAAGTAAAATGAAATTATGTCTTGATAAAATGTTAAAATAGATACTGTACAGTTGTAAATGTTGATTCCCAAAACAATATTAAATAGTTAAGCATATCGCGGGGAGGAACTTCCCCATTTAATTTGGTTCTACCCGTAGAATCGGTCTTGAGTGCTACATGTACCTGTACTACCATACTTGTAGAACATGTAGCATTGCTTCACAATTTTCGTTAAAGGTTGTAATATTATTTTCAGTTTGTGAAAAAGAGTTTGGGGTTAGTAGATTTTCAGTCATGGCTAGATATTTAATATAGGTCAGGCTTGTGGAATTTTTCAAAATCTGACTGCAGGTTATATTACTTGAATATAAAATTGTTCACCCCTATAAGTTGATGTAATAATTTCTCTTTTAAATAATTTAAGTTCTAATGGAGGCTGTACATTAAACTTGTTGGAGTTAAATTTTGGACATTCCAGACATCTAGGAGATTTTTGGTTTGATCTGTTAACAGAACACTCTTACTCTACTTCTAGTGTGTGTGTTGTTTTATTGACATGTTTAGGCCTAAGCTTTCTAGTAGATATATGTCAACTTTGCTTTAGAGAAATAAAAACATTGCTACAATGCCTTAATAAAGTTGGTTGACATTTTGCCACACACACTAGAAGTTGACATCTAAGTACTGTAGATTGTGATGGTGGAGTGTACAAAGACCCTACTTAATACAATAGGTTGGATCTACCTCCATGCCACAGCTGGTGTCTCTGACACAATGGTAAACACCTGACCCAGGTCTCCAGACATTTTGTTGGCGGCCCTACTGCAGGCACTGGGTACCATTGTTACTTGTTATATTGACCATTATACAACAGTCTCACGGGAATATTAGGTAGCTTTCTGTGAGGTTCTCACAACTCTGGTATATTGACCATTATACAACAGTCTCACGGGAATGTTAGGTAGCTCTCAGAGGTGTTTGTCTGGTGGACGTCTAGACATCACCTTATATTTTTCCTTCATAAAATGTGGTTTATTTTGTTTCCATTTGTAAGTGGTCTCATGTTCACTTTGTATGAAGTAGTTAAAACATTGTGCTATTCTTGCTTTGCTCAGTAAATTCTCTGTAAATGATGTCTTCATTAGTTGGCTGATATTGTATACCAACTGTACAGTGTATATTACCTCGCTAGTACTTGTATCTAGCGTCAGTGCACCTGGTATGTAGCTTGCGTCTTATGGCGGAGAACTGGGGCGGGGCTCAGAAAATTGATTCCTGACTACAAGTTTACCGAAATTTGTGAAAATAGAATTTATCAAATGAAATATTGTAAAACAAATTAAAATAGTAGAAATACTTGGCAGGATTTTTTATGTGTGAGATCATGCAGTGTTGTTTATTATAGAGAAATTATTGGAATGGAGGAATTTTATTAATATTGATGTAGCACTAATGGCTATGAGGATACACCTAACTACAAGTAATGAAGCAGTAATGCAAGTTAAAACCACCTAAGGGTGTCCTAATGACAGGCCTGACCAGGGCTGGACAGGCGTCCAGACATCTAGATTAGAGGTGGTCAGATAGCCAAGGGATGACGAAGGGTTGCCTGGCCAGTGGTCATCATGACAGATTAACAGTCTGATTGATGAAAGACACACAGTAGACTTCTACAGGTAGACTACTCCAAACAAAGACTGATGTCATACTGCGCTAACAGTGGGTAACAACATGTAACTGTGAAAACAGACCCTGGGACATTCACGATTGGCCGTACACAGTACTCCGTACTTACAGCCTATTTACTCTCTCAACAAAACAGTTACGTAGTCCTTATATATTGTGACCACAAAGAAATTCTCTGATATCAGAACTAAAAGGATGTTGCTACAGTGTGTCGATGGTGATTTAGCCTATTTACTCTCTCAACAAAACAGAAAGTTATAACTTCATGCTCCTCCTTATTTGTACCTCCCCATTTTAATAAAAGTATACTGCGTTTCTGACATTTAATTGTCAAAATATAAATGCAGTTACGTAATGACAACAAAGAAACTCTCCAGTGTCAGAACTAAAAGCATGTTGCTACAGTGTGTCAATGGTGATTTATCTCCTCTGTATCAATGACATTGAATTGATATGAAAAATAATCAGTTCTATATCCACTTGGGAGGTATAAGTATCTGTGTAAACCGTTATAAGTAGATCCTACATGGACACATTCAGACCCAAGTTTATCATCAAAATACATACAGATCCTCATCTGGGAAGCTTCAGTCTGTATCAGGTGCATCAGGGGTCAGTAATTCCTGGGCTATCATGTCAGTCATGGTTCAACATTTTCCAGGGTCAGTGATTTGCGATTGGATCTTATCAGATCGGTTTCCTACAGCTTGTGTATGATAGCCCCAGTGCCAGACTTACCCAATCTACTGTAACTATAAAATCAGAAGGTACACAATTATCTTATTACTGGCTTTAATACTTCAACTGGTGCTTTAAGATCTATCTTTTTATGTGAAGGCCATTTTAGAACCTTAGCTGTCCTATCTGTTAAAGATGGCTGACCCATGCTGTCATATCTTTTAAAGATGCTTGACCTGTCTGAGCTTTCCTTTCATGTATTTTTGGTGGACTATTTTTATGTTGTAAATAGTCTTCAATTTGGCCACAGGCACAGAGTAAACTTAATCAAATGTTTCCTTTGAAAAATAAAAAAAATAGCACTGTTCTCAAAAGGTTTTGGAGTAGATGATTGGCTTGAAAGGAATAGCCGGTTGAATGTTCACATGCTAAAATGTTGACCTCTACATATTCTGAAAAAGTAGCCGGTTCAAAGTTGATGAAAAGCAGTACTTTTGCCGAAAATTGGCATGTAATAAAGACTTCAGCGTAAGTAAACCTGTGTGATGTCTGTATGTACATAAACAACTAATGACCTCAGAACGTGACCAATAGAATTCATATTTTAGAAAAAGAACTGTATGAGAAAGTATCTTGGTGTAGGACTGTACACTCGAGAGCTGTCGTTGCCTACCCATAACGACCAATAAGAAGTGCACTAAAGTACTCAATCACAGAGCACTGATAGGATGAAAATCAGCAGACGTTAATGTCTGAGCCCTTCATTCACTTCAGTTGCAGTATTGATTTGTTTTGAGAATTGTAAAACATATCTACATTTAGCTATGCATTGCATATTTCTATGTCTGTGGCAAAAGAAAATCTTGAAAATACATATGAAATCAAATGTGTAGAAGCTGGAGGAGTCCCAGTGTTAAAGAGGCCCATGGCATTGATGTGATGAATATAACATGGACCTCTTATAATTACAGGATCCTCTTAATATGCCTGTACATCCACAGTCAGTGATCCCGAACTCTGTAGGGAGGGACAAAGAAATCCAGAGTCTCTCCTAGTCAATTCATAGTCATGGTTCTGTTTCAATTCATTTAATTTTGGAGGTCAAAAGGAAATGTGCAGTGTGTGTGTCTTTTTGCCCCACCCCAGAAATAGTCATAATGACAATGATTACAAGGTCTCTTCAAGTCTGAGGGAGGTACACCAGCCAAGTCTGAGGGAGGTACACCACCATCAATGGAATCACTTTAATTCTTATCACGTATCTTATCAATAACAGGCTTGAGACAAAGTGGGATCTTCTCATTATATACCTCATTGCCTTCAAACATTACAGGGACCTAATTTATTGTTTTATCTGGCAGAAAGTAATAAGTAACGGAGGGAGATGAGACTGACATGTTTGATTCTTTGATCACAAGGGGATCAAGGTTGTCTTTGTTTATCCACCGTGAGTGAATTTTTATTGGTTTATTTATTTTATCTATTTCTTAGTCATTTTAGGTCAAAGTAATTTCATGGTTTGGGGGAGCATTATTTGCTTACAAGATTGGTGTGAGTTCTGTCATGGAAAGATATATTTACCATTCAGATCAGATAGCCTGTTCTCTTTGAAGGAAAATAGATACATATTGTATCATTGTGATGGAGGGAGCAATCCTGTCTTAATAGGGAACATACTGGTATCTGTAGAATCGTGGCTGATAGAACACGTTATCTGTGGAATGACATATATGTGATAGCTGTCTTACTGATCCTTCATCTGATCAGGGAGGTGGCTTGACCAGTAAGGTGTGGGGCTGTTCTTCACAGCAGCCTGGCTATATAAGTCTGATCATAAGGTGGTTTGACCTGGAAGGTGTTGGACCATCCTTCACAGCTGCCTGGCTAAGTCTGATCATAAGGTGACTCCACCAGTAAGCCTGACTTTGTGAATTTGCAGGGTTTTAGGGGTAGCGTCCAAAATCTGGGTTTAAATTTACCCTGATGCGGGAGATGTACTACATTGGGGCTTCAGTTAATTTTTATGGATTTGCATAATCTGGGGTGATTGACACCTTGGTAAGTTGTTGGACCATCCTTCACAGCAGCTTGGCTAAGTTCCTCTGATCAGCAGATGACTGGATTGTCCCTCATAGAGGCCTGGTTATAGTTTGTTTGGTCTTGTTAATCTCATTCATCTGATCAGGAAGGTGGCTTGACGAGTAAGGTGTTGCACCCTTTCACAGCAGCCTGAATGATCAGGAAGGTGGCTTGACCAGTAAGGTGTTGCACCCTTTCACAGCAGCCTGAATGCTTTGAGATACAGATTACAAATATCAGGAGTTCTGCTTTAATCTTATATTGCTCTGTTAGGAGTTTTGTGTCAGTGATTTGTGTTTAATCAAAACTGTGATCTATTATAACCAAACGATTAGGTTATGAAGCTTAAAGCAGCATGCTAAGCATTGCACTCTGTTTCACATTACAGGGAAGCTTTACATGCTAAGCATTACACTCTGTTTCACATTACAGAGAAGCTTTACATGCTAAGCATTGCACACTGTTTCACATTACAGAGAAGCTTTACATGCTAAGCATTGCACACTGTTTCACATCACAGAGAAGGTTTACAAGCTAAGCATTGCACACTGTTTTACATTGCAGAGAAGCTTTACATGCTAAGCATTGCACTCTGTTTCACATTACAGAGAAGCTTTACATGCTAAGCATTGCACTCTGTTTCACACTACAGAGAAGCTTAGTCAGGATTGGTTAGGTGGTAACAATTTTATAGTGAAGTTGTGTCGGATTGGTTGGTTGGTGATGACTTTATGGTAAAGTTTTCAGAACTATTAGGATTTTTTTCTAGCTTCCGTCTGATGTATATATATACAGAGCTGGGTATCTACATCAACTGTATAGGGTTATAATCTGATGTGAACCGACAAAACTATATGGATTTTGTCTGCCTTGAAATTGCATTATTTAATTAGTAAATGATGTTTCATTCAGAATAGCCCCAGTGAGACAGGCATTACCTATAGATGTAAATGTATACAATCCCCAACTCAGTAGGAGTGTTCAATGTATCAGACAGTTTATATATCACAAGTCGCCATTGGTCAGTGGACACCTACTGGTATCCGGCTAATTTGACAGATTTATTTTAGTTACGTTTCTATATATAGATACCTTGATGGATATATCAATAGATGGTTTCTGTCACATTATACAGCTATCGGTGATGGATGCTGTACAGCCAATAACTACTGCCGTATCACATCTCCGCTAAATAGGTCATAAAATAACGCACAGGGTTACAAGTTATAGCCTAAAGACTTCCTGTACTAGGCGGTGCTGGAGTACCATATGTATCCTCTAGGGCCCTCCTCACCTGTACTACCTATATCTACAGGTGTAATATATATCTAGATATCTACAGGTGTAATATATACCTATATATCTACAGGTGTATAACAGATATACACTGATAGGTACAAAGCTTCATGTGATACACTTACCATAGATTGCCATCTACTGTATGGTCTGAGGCTAGATTCTAAATTCCTTTTCAAATCACAATTGAGATAATGATGCTCTCTGCAGTTTTATTTGTAGCATGTCTTTTCGTAGCTTTAACAAAAACTTGTAATGGAGGATTTACAATGTTCCTTTCGTCTAGTATGTTGCAATGCTTTTTCAATTTACCCTGAGAGCATTTTAACCATCATTACACCAATGTGATTCAGTGCTTGTATGACTGCAAGTGTGGAAATCAAATAAGATATTTAGCTTGCCAAACACCTAAGGTGCTCTCCAAACTATTGGGTCCGACATCAACAGTTGACTATTGATTTTGATGCCAACATTGATTTGGATTTAACATTCAGTAGCAATTGGTGTGCCATAAAACCTGTCTATAGTGACCCCTGACCGGATCAAGTCTCATCCCGTCGCGACTTTCTTATTGGTTGTGTGGCAATAGTCAACGTAATTGATCATAAAATGTTGGATATCATTGCACTGTGTCTATGGTGGACCGAGGTGAATGTGTTTTATTGTTACAGAGGCTGGCCACAGCTCCTTGTTGCCCTGGGGGAAATTTTCTATTGTCCAGTCATGTATATTTTATGTAGTTTCTCACCTTGTCTCTCAAGTACTCATTGATATGCAAGATGACCTCTGGTTGACCATTAACGGTCAGTATGACTGGTGTAAGTATGAATATTAACGAGCTGTACTGATCGAAGCTGACCTTGGGGATTAAGGTCAGTTTGGTACCAAACTAATTAACTTATCCGTGTTGTCAACTATTATAGATAACCAGTTGTAAGGTATCCCATCCCAGTCCCCTAAATAGGTCGGTAGATACGTGGACTGTATAGTGTGGTCATTATATGGGATATTATGTTAATATATGTAGATCACCAGGCCAGGTTCTAACTAGAACATAAGAAGTCGTTATGTAAATGAGGTTTAACCAATGTCCTTGGGTCAGTCTGACTGGGTACATCCGGTGTAAGGACCACACTTTAATGGTGATGACTGTTTGACCACAGTAATTTGGTAATAGGGTGTCCAGTGGACAATCTAGGTCTACATGTGATTATTTATATCATCAGGCAGTGTGATCCAGTGTATCATACCATCACTGTGTATGGTAATATATGGTATAGTTGTATGAATAGCATTTCAGGAAAATTGCAGTTTTTCTAATATTTTGAAGAATATCATAAAATGTATAAATTCATAAGTAGAGTATGTAAATGTGTATGATGATGCATGAATGGTATAGGTAACATGAAATAAGTTACAAAAAGATATAGGGGTTATTGCCTCAAGAAGCATATAGGATACAGTAAAGGGAGATAACCTTGGTAATTAGCCTGCTAGTGAATCCAGTGATAGATTAATAAAAGTAATGATTTACCTCTCACTCATTACCTCCCCTGAATATGCTCTCCCATATGAAGTTTGTGTAGGAGTGTTAAAGGAGACATACCCCCTAATGTGCTACTACAGTTGCCAATTTGCATGACATCTGTCACGGTTGTAGGCTACAACAATGGGATAATCCACCCAGCCTCCCCAACATAACAATCGCACACTTTCTCTTTCAACATCACCTTTGTGCCTAAGTGCACTGCTGCCCAATGAGAACGCTTTGAATTGCTATCTTGTGCCTTGAGATTTGTTTCAATATAAACCCCGTGGGAACTACAATGAAAAAATTCAAATTGTCAGTGAGACGTTAGGGGATGGTTTGTTTGATTAACATAAACAAGGGTTCGCTAATGAATTCCTGGCACACATCAGTCAGGCTTTCAGGCTTGATTTATTCAATAAATTGTTCTGTACAAAAGTTGAGGTATTTGCGTCTATAAACGGAAACCTGCATTGTTATGATGTATTAGTGTTATTAATAACGAGTACGATCGGGGTTTGGAAAGCGATCCATCAATATGGCTTTACTTGGTTCGGTATCAAATCCCTGTTTAATCATTTTTCCATACAACTTTAAATCTATACACTGCTGGATTAAAACTGTCAAGATGAATGAAAAGAGTTTGGAAATACTTCTGGAATAAAGGTTTAAAAGAGAAAATATTCTGAAATTGATTTTGTTTTAAATAATTTTCCTCAATATTTGGAAAAAAAATGTGGTGTTTACTTCATGTTAGCTTTAGAATCAATTTTGAATTAAGTTTGAATTTCAGTTCATGACATTTTCAAATTAAACCAATTTCAACTTGTCGTAGTTATTTTAGATCATTATCTTATTTCTAACTCTTCTGGCATGTCTGAGTGATCACACACCGTAATAAGGATTTGAAGGACAATTATAACAGATGCCACTGCCAAACCTCCAGTCAGGTTGATAATCAGACATAGGAGACAAAAAACTGATTTCTATATTTTTAAATTACAGATATCTGATGGTGTATAATTAGTGTGGTCACTGATTGTGATGTCTACACCCAACACCTGATCCTCGTCAGTAGGTGTTGCCCACAGACATTCTAGCCCTGATGTCCATAAAGATACATTATCTGTAGTAATCCACTACACATCCTTTCTGTCAGTAATGTATGGTTGTATTGTGTATTTCAGGTGTCCAGTGGCTTACTGAGCAGGGTGTCTGTTGCCGACCAAAACTTCAACAAGGAAATGGAGTTTGTCCCTAGAATTTCTCCCGAGTTTGAGCTCACACTGGACAACAAGTCTGTTCTACATGCCATACAAACTATGAACTTCTTCCAGATGAAAGGTAGCCATTTTATCTTTTAATAAGAGAAATATTTTGTATTTAATGTTAAGTTAATCGTATTCAAGAAACAGAAGGCGATATTATCAGAGTGTCTTTTGATGGAGGCAGCGACTTTACAGAATGTTACCTGAGTCCATTGTACCTGTTAACTGTAGATAATCACCTATTTACACATCATCATTCTGTCTACAATCAAAATCGTCTTTGCCAGTGGCGGCTATATATGTGTTACAGTTACCTAACTAATGATAAACAAACTGGCCTCTGGGTCCAGCTTTACTTGGGAGGAATGGTCTGGGGCAGCCGGATGTTCTGATGTTCTGAGGTCAAATTGTCGTTGACATTTCCGTAGCTTGTCTTATTTATCTCTTATTTGCTTCCAGATAGAAGTTATTTGATATTCAAAAAAGGTTTTATATCGGACTTGAAGCCATGTGAGATAACTTCTGTATTTTCTGTGCAAAACAAATTCCATTTCAAACATTTTGTGCTAAAATTTATATGAAGCAGAGATAACAAGAAGTGTGATGTTTTGTCATGGCATTGAGTGCTAGTGTGTGTTTGGCTCTCTATAAAACACACAGCTGTAGTAAGATAAATACGTGTAGTGAGTGTCCACCTTTCCTGGTAAGTTGTGTGGTGAATATTTACACTACTAATTGATGTCTATAAGCTGATAGACACAGCCTTATGAAGGGTGATTCATTCAGTGATGGTCTATTTAATCTATTACCGAAAAACTGGAAAAACGAAAAAATTTCAATAGTGGTTCAATGTGATAATTAGTTTCCTATGAGAAGACATAACATCATTAGCGGAGGGATGGAAATGAGGCTAGAGGGATGGAAATGAGGCTAGAGGGATGGAAATAAGGCTGGAGTGATGGCTGATGATTGTAACACATGGTACATTCACCTCATGAATAACACATGTAATAGCTGTCTGTACTGTTTACCTAATATTTCCATAGTTATTATTTGCTGGCACTGAAAATGTCTCGGACAACAGAACAGAAGATAGAGTAGGTTAAGTTTTTCTCTGACCATTACATATTGTATAATAATATACACACTGGGTACCGTCTCATCAGGATTATAAGTAACACTGGGTACCGTCTCATCAGGATTATAAGTAACACTAGGTACCGTCTAATCAGGATTATAAGTAACACTGGGTACCGTCTAATCAGGATTATAAGTAACACTGGGTACCGTCTAATCAGGATTATAAGTACTGTGGTAGTGTTATAACTAGTTGAGATTGTACCAGGCGCTCACACAAAAATGTGTGTTACTTGTTCAGATGTATGAACCAGGCACCCGCGAAAATGTGTACAACTACTTCAGATGTATACCAACCAGTTACTCACAAAAATATGTGTATAGCTAGATATAATGAAACAAACACCCACGAAAAACTGTCACAGTGGCTCGACCATCCTTCCTGTAGGTAACCAATACCTAAAGAGCCAATCACTTACAGCGATGTGACAATTAATGGACTTAATTTTATAGTTTTAAAGTTTGAAATCAGAATATTTTTTATTAGTTCAATTCACATTATCAAATGGGCTTATCGATCAGTCTGAAATCCAGAGAGACCAAAAGAAAACAGAAAACAAAAAACAACACCAACTTCCAAAAGAGACGCAGGTGGTCCCTGTTTGTAAGGACTCTTCCTGTGGTACAGCTTGGTACTACTATTGGGAGATGATTTAGACTTAAAGTGTAGTAGCCGCAGGCCAGCTTAAGTCAATTGCTGGTGTGTGAAAATTTTATCTAATATTTTATTTACAAATTTCACTGAAATATAATATTGGTTGAGTTATCTGATGATCACATTCAAGTGTCATATTTGTTTCTCGTTCTGTCATTAGAGGGTGTTGTTGGTAAGTCATTTCTAGGCATGCTTACAGTATTCTTAAACACGTTTCTAGTTTGATTGATTTTAGCCATCCTTTTGTGTTCATTCTGTGTTGTCTGCAATGCCATAAATGTATGTTTGTTGTAAAAAAAACTTTTTATTTTTTTCCCCGTTTTGGTTAAACTTACACTGTTGTCATTTTATTATATGTGTGATCATTGTTTCAGTCGTAATGTCCTGTAGGGGAGCCCGTATTAAACGTGGGAAAAAGCTTATGCTTATTCTGAAACTTGCTCAGAATTTCCGATCAGCTATAATAATTTGTCAGACCTACTGAAGATAATTTATCAAAACGATGATTGGTATGACCCTTGTAACCCTATAAGTCTCATTGGACATGTCCATATCAATCACCTGGACAGTCCACTGTGGATCTACAGGTGAAAGGGTCAATACAGACTATTTTTGTTTTGATGGAAAAAAATATACAAGATTAGTCATATCATCCTGATGTTGATGAAATGAGGAATGTGCTGTCTGTGTCAAGCTTCCCTACTAACTCTGTGTGTCGTCAGCTGAAATAGGACTGGGTGATCACTCCA
>JAUMHH010050997.1:0-23567 GCA_032359455.1 Chlamys rubida
CCCTCGAGTACTACTGTTTGGGTGCGGAATGAGAGAAAGTCTGTAATCCATGCGTGTGTGTTCCCTGTTATCCCGTAATATTTGAGTTTGTATTGTAGTCGTTTGTGTGGGACTTTGTCGAAAGCTTTGGCAAAGTCCATAATGATGATGTCTGTCTGTTTGTTGATGTTGTTGTTTGATGCGAGATCATGTATGAATGTGGTGAGCTGTGTTTCACAGGATCTGGAGGATCTAAAGCAGTGTTGTAGGTCATATAATATCTTGTTGTTCTCCAGATGTGTCATTGTGGCGCTTGTTATGATGTGTTCCATGAGTTTACATGTGATGCAGGTCAGTGAAATTGGTCTGTAATTTGCTGGGTTGTACTTGTCTCCTTTTTTGTAAATATATCGGGTTACGTCACAGGGGCATGGCTCGCTTTACTTGTAATATTAAAAAGTAGGAGTCTCCTCTACTAAAAAAAATTTTTTAGTAGAGGAGACCCCTATTTTTTAATATTACAAGTAAAGTGATCCATGCCCCTGTGGGCTAGGTTACATAAACTACTTTCCATGTAAAATTTAAGACTAAACATTGATGATAAGCGAAGTAGAGCACACAGTTGTGGAATTTTGGTCTTATTTGTATATTCGAAAAATTTCACATTGAAGGCTTAGAAATTGGTCATCCGATGCTGCAGCCATTATCAACTGATTATACAAGACTTACATGAGGCTAGTCTCTGATTGGACTGTGATCCCTGATACGAAGTCAAAGTCATCGGTGTCTATTTATCTTTCTAAAGGCAAACACTTTCCTAAACAGAACATGCTCTCAAATAAAACAGTGAAATAGTTTGAAAACTTTTTTCTTTTCTTACCGCCTGGTACAAAAAACGCGATCTACTGCTGCATCTTGACAACATGATTTTCGCGTGATCTGTTTGATAACCTTTTCCGTGCCGAGTGTGAATTGGGTGCCGCTTGCAGGCATGAAAATTAAATACTGCCTATTTCTAACTTTGGTGTTTTCCGACAATATTGTATAAAATTTTGATCTTATCATATCGCTCAAAAGTTTAAAGTATATTTTTGTTGTCATATTTAATCTAAGGCAAAACAAACTAAATTTATATTGTTTGAATTATTTGTCTGAGTTGTAAGCGGGCCTGACATTTTATTGGAGGCCATGTTGAAAATTTGAGAGAGAGAGCTTGAAAAAGTGTCGATTTTTTCTTTTTGTTTGGGTATGAAAAGTAATTGATTTAGAAAAATAGTTTTCGATTAGGTAAGTATTTTAATCGAATTACACGAATGTTTCATTTTATGGTATAAACTAATTCTCGTCGATACCAAATTTAAGCATTTTTGTTTCTGAATTTTCGACTGTTGATAAACAACCGCAGCCATTGCCAAGACAAAGACACCAAAACAAAGTCCAATATGTTGCGAATACCGCATTCATTTCGATACTTGTCGATATCGAATTGATTGGAGAACTGTTGTTGACCTTGCTTGACTTTGCATTTTTAAAGGCGACCTTGCATTTTTAATTTTCAACGTTTTTGCTAGCTCATATGGTTTTACCAGACGGCCAGCTGCGATGTGTTAAAAGTAGGTCATTCGGTTAACATATTTGCGTTGTTGATGTTTAACGCATAAATTAGTGTGAATAACTGAATCACTCGTTCAGAATGCGGACTATTAATACTAATCAACATTCGTGTCCGAGAATTGAACATGGATCATAGAGCTAATTCATCAGTAAATGAAATTTCTGTTGATAAAAGAAAATAATTGACCATACTAGAAATGGCCGTGTATTCTGTTTTCCATCTGTACGGGTATGAAGTATATAGAATGTACTGGAAACTAACCCAAAAGAAGCAATATCTTTACAGAAGAAGAAACACATTTGATATTATTTATGACTAGAACATTCTGTAAGAAATGTGATTCAATATAGAAAATTTAACTGCAATACATAAATTACATTGCACAACCTGTTGTAAGATGTCCATGAGCAGAATGACTTAAAGTAAAAGTAACTGCAGTTTTTCAGGGATAACTGAGACATTCAGATGATTTTTCAAAAAGTTAGTGTACTAAATTTCATTTGCAGTCTGTGTGAAACTACGTACACCATCCGAGTAAAATTCAATTTGTAGTTTGTTTTTAATTTTTGTCTAATAACCAATATTTTTTTAAGATACTATATTTTTTAGATGGAACACATTTTTACCAGACATTGGTTTGGTCATGATCAGATGTAGTTTGATAATTAAAAAAAAGGGCTTAGAAAATATATTCAGTTAAAATTTTAACATTGTCCATGCTGTTAATATATGTACTAGACTAGTGTTATTTATTATTTCATGTACATGTTCTTAAGAATATCATAATGTATGATGTTTCAGGTAGACAAAAAAGTCAAAATTCAGAATGGGGTCTGATTTCATTGGATGTATTGTCTCTCTGGACTGTGGTGAAACCCTCGGGACATACCAGGGCCAGCTCAAGTCGGTCAATAATAGAGCACAAACACTCACTATCTTTAAAGCTTATAGGAATGGACTGAAGTGTGAGGTACAGAATATTACACTCAAGTAAGTGGCTTTCTATACAACTTGTATTCTTTGCATTTAATTTTATATATAGGTTGATAAAAAATGTGATCATGAGAACTTGCGCAAGTATATCATTATTATATTTTAATGTTTAGATGCAGTTTCAACACAAAAGTACAACTGTCAATTACAAGTTAGTAGTTATTTAAAAAAAAAAATGAGTAAATTATGAATCATTCTGATAAGAATTTAATGTTTCCCAAGTCATAGTATAGCAACAACATAATTTAACATGTGAACATTGAATGTTTTCCTTTTCAGTGCTTCAGACATTAAAGAGCTTAAAATTCTGCAGTCACCTACCGAGGCTGCAGTTATTGTATCGAAGGAGGCCACGCCCTCTAAACTCTCCCCTGAAAACAGTGATGGGGAGGGATGTCCATCCCCAGTCAAGGTGTGTGAACTTCCGTTTGCAAATGGACATGGTGGTCAAAATGGCTACTCTCAACGACCTGGTTCAGTCAGGGACGTTAACAGTAATTGTTATAAAAACTACAATGGCGGTGATAGATACAGCCCCAGGTTCTCGCAGCAGGCGAATGGGGCTGGTCAGAGACATTCACCCAATGTGCTGGGTAATGGGTATGCTAGTACAAACGGACAGACTGGTGGACACAGGTACACCCCAACAAATGAAGGTAGAAATGTACGTTTTACACCCACCAAGGAAGATAACCAGATGAGGCCAAGGAGGAATTCTGGTAAGATGTTCAAAATTTCACTCTAGAAGCATCAATCCTTCAACCTGATCTCTAAATTGAAATGCCTACCAATATGTTAATCATTTGGTTTCAACCAATATAAGACCAAATAAAAAAATCTTGTGTTGCCACTAACCTTACATACCCTAGATTTTTGTGCCTACTTATGAGTTTTAATTGGAATTTAATGATATGCACTGTTGAATTCAGAATTATTAAAGCATCGTAAAATATTTTCTAAAAATAAAAAAAATGTGTTCCTTCCTGCCCTATTTTTTCTGAAGATGATAACGTAAAAACAATATGCTTAGGCAGATTGTTTTCAATTTTACAATATAAAATAATTACAAAATAATAACATCACAATTTTGAGATATATGATGAAAAAATAATGTTATGATGCATTATTATAACCATTAACCATTACTTACATTCTAATTGCAGCCTCAGATGTCCGCAACAAGTCCACCACACCCAAGAAAATTGAGTTCCGCAATAACAAAAAGCAGGGGATGTCAAGAGAAGACTGTTTTAGCTGTCCAAGTGACTCAGTGCTACAGGAGTTTGACTTTGAGTCTAATTTGGCTCTATTTGATAAGAAGGCTGTGTTTGAAGAGATTGAAAACACCCACCCAAGGGCAGTGAACCCAGCTGAACCCAAGAAGCCTCTTAAATATAGATGTGATGAAAATGTTCTTGCGTCAGAACCAGTAGTGCTACAACAGATTAAAGTGCCCATGGGTCACAGCAATGCCAAACAATTTGTAACTGGTAAGACATACACAAATTTGTACACCTATATTAGTGTATACGTATGGATTCAATACACTCCTACAATGAAACACTAATATTTACACCTATATGTTAAATTTCATATTTCAATTTACATTCTTTTTTCATAAACAGGTTTCAGATTTTATTATTATTTAATTTATTAATGTAATTTGATTTCAGAAAATTGCAAGTAGAAAAAAACTGTAAATTTACTTGAATGTTACTGCACCATGTAATTTTCCTCTGATGTCATGCTCTGTTTGAGATTGCTCCCGGACACAATTCTTTTTTAATAAGAATGCATTCATTGGTTTGTTTGTAAAGATTTGTAACACAATATTATGCCTGATATTTTAATCAGATGAAGGCTTGGTGGTACCTAGTATCTCGTACGATTTGAGATGTCGTCTTTTTGCGACGGCAGAGAAACATGGATTTAAGACAGACCGCCAAGTAGAAATGGTAGGACGGTCTGCCAGTGAGATGGTACTTCAGTTGCTTGGCGGGTCTAACAGGTAAATTATTATAGATGGAACCGAGTATACCCATATATACACAAGTATGTCAGAGGTACTGAAGTGTTTTCTAGCTAGTCACATTCCTTATGATGAACGCAAACAGCTTTTGAATTATTTGTTTGAAAAAACCCCACTAAAGGCATGCAGCAGGTAAAGAATGAAATTTCCCCGATCTGTTTTAAAATCTTTTTCTCTCATATGTTGTCTTGAACAAAAAACTTAGCATATTCCAGACCTTAAAGACATGCATATTCCAGACCTAAAAGACCTTACAGAATTTGTATGTCATATACATATTTTAAACAATCCTGTTGGTTTGTGCCAGGTTGAATCCCAAGAATGGTCACCAGTTGCCCACCGTAGTCGTGCTGTGTGGTCCCCACATCCAGGGCGCCCAGGGAGTAAGCTGTGCCCGCCAATTATCCAATCACAATGTCAAGGTACATCTATTTGTACCGAGTTGCGTCCAGATGATCCGTGCCATGGAGGATGAGTTGTCGCTGTTCGCCTTGTGTGATGCCAAAAGGACTTCAAGTCCTACAGGTAACTGATAGTGATTTATGTCAGAGATCTCTCTGATGTATTAACTATTAATTATTGTATAAAGCAATAATAATAATTTTGACAGTACATTAGTTCATAGTTCTCAAGGAAATATCTGAAAGGATATTTAAAAAAAAAAGATTTGATGAAAATATTGATGTCAAAAAAACATTTCCTCGTAGTTATGAATATATATTAAGCTGATAAAACAATGTATACCATTACAGCTCTTGTTCGTTTAAGATGCACACCTGATCACCTGAACAATTCCATTGATTGGTCTGGTGTTATAGGGTTAAGCATCCTATTAACAGCTATAAGGTCATTGAAGGACATGCTTGCATTTGTTTAATGTATGCATGCATGTTGAGGTGATATGTTAGTGTTTCTGCCGCCTTCTGATAGCCCAGATCAGATGTCCAGCTTGAAAGAAATGCATAGTAGATTCCAGAGGGGAAATACAGATGTGAGAAAACAAAACGATAGCAATATTGCTTTTGAACATGTTTCCAAGCAATAAATTTCATGGAAACAAAACAGGAAGCTAGGATACTGAAATGTTTTATGCTTTTTCTTTTTTTGACATCGGCGACAACTACTAGCAGCAACAGACAGTTAAAAATATTTTTTTGCTGCTAACATTTATCCAGATAAACATTTTCAGATCCAGGTTCCTTTCAAAACAAACCATATTTGGATACTCGTTACAGCCCTAGTATTTCTTATGAATAGGGGGAAATATCACTGCTGTAGTATTACTTTGATTGAAATGTTTACTGTTGTGTTTACTTCACAGAACTAAAAAACTTATCTTCATATAAAACAGTTTCATTTCCGGAGACTAATCATCAGTTCAGTTCTGACAGTACTTTATATATATCATAAGTTCTTTTCATAGTATACCTTCCGTCATAGGCATTTTATTTGTTCCATTGATAAATCATAAGTCCAAAGAGGTGAGCAGTGACTTTAGTGATGTTTATGCCTGTTATTGTCTTTCTACAGATCTTCCAGTTGGTTCTGTTGACATGATAATCAATGCCATGGACAGCCATGAACACACCAGCCTGCGGGATCAGGCCTGGTACAAACTGCTTGAATGTTGGTCAGGACAGAACAGGGCCCCAGTGCTGGCACTGGACCCGCCCGTCAACTGTGGCAATGTCGCATTTAAGTGGTGTCTCAGCATCTCTCTCCCCCTCCCTCTCCTCGGAAACTGTGCTCAGGTCTACCTCTGCGACCTCGGATTTCCAAAGAAAGTCTTCAATGAAGTCGGCATTCGCTACATCTCGCCATTCAGTCACAAGTTTGTCATCCCTCTGCACATCAGGCAGTAAACTAAAGGTTTGAACAAAGTGTTAGTCAAGCTTTGAAATGTCTGCAAGAATTTGACAGAAATCATTACAATTATGTAGCTGTGCTTGGCTGTAACACTTGCCAGGAAATGCAAATGAGGATATTCTGATAAGAATTGCTTTATATCATACAGCGACTAGAAATTTTTGTTTGTGTCAGCAAATTTATATCAAACACTATATATCTATGATGCAGTATGAGAATTGTATTGATTGTAAAAGAAACAGAACAATATATTGCGAAAATTTCAGGAAAAGACTAGACAACAAAATGTTTAAAACGAGAACATTGTGACGTGATGATTAATCACTATGTTTCTTACCTCCTAGGTTTGTTAATATAACGGATAGGTAAGATAATTATAGTCAGACTTACAACTCTGTAGAACGGATGACGTGGTGTAGAACGGATGACGTGGTGCAAAAGAAAGACGTGTTGATGTCCGACCAAGAGACTATAGACTTGGATGTTGTCACTGAAGTGCATATCATGTAATCATGACAATTTGTGTGGTGGAACATATCAGAGGGAAGTTCTCAGTAGGACTTGGTTTTACATGTACTGAAAGTTTTTATCCCTACATTGCATAATTGCCGAAATCTTATCAAAAGGAAGTTAAGTCCATTTGGAAAAAAAGGTAGGGATATTAAAAGTTGTGTGTAGCTGCCTGCGATATATATCTTAACAATTGTAAACATTTTCATCCCTAAAAATGACAAAGAAATGACTAAATCTGTTATAACGAAGGCTACATGCCATCTTAGGGATGAAAATGCTGATGTTTTATTTTCCCAACCTTACTTCCATACAAACCATAATAGCTGGGCTCGAATTAAAGGATAGTAGAGTCCACTTTAGGATTGTCTGGTAGGGCAGGTGTTCCTGGCTTGTAAAGACAATGGTATGATCTCATTGATTTCATTGGAGAATGTGCAATACAACATGTTATTTTATCATGGAGTGAGAATGATTGCAGCCCTCTGTGGGGCTAAAGGCAGCTTCCAATAACAAACGGACCAGTCTTGATCCGTATTGTAGATAATGACATACGTTTAGATATATCTCTATTATTATGACCTTGAAGAATTTCATATGTTAAATAGCTTGGAATCATTTTAATTCAAGGAAAATTGGACTTTCTTGATTACTGGTCAGAAGATATCAATTTATTTTCTTGAAAAAAATCATTATTGATAAAGAATAGACTGCTCAGGTGCTATAGGTAATAGCACACTATTCTTCATTTCTTCTGTGATGAATTTCATTGGATGTCAGTAAGGTTTTATTTTCTGATGTTTCTGTATGAATCCATCATCTTAGATTCATGGTTCTGTTCCTGTTTTCCAGTGTTTGGGGTTTCCTGTGATCTGAGAACTGTGATTTCAAGTCTCACCAATTTTTAACATTGTTGTTCAGTTCTCAACTTGTCTACCTTACTTTGATACCAGTTAAGTAATGATTATAAACATATCTGTTCACCTTCGCATTCTATTACACTATTAATTCTATAATAATAGTTTTAAGATCTTTGTTGCTATAATTTTAATGAAGTGTCATGTTGGATCAAATCTTAGGGTTACATGGAAGGAATGTTCTAACATATTTTACGGTTTGAAAATAAAGGCAGTTTTTCTGGTTAAAGTTAGACACCCCATTTTAGCATAATTTCTCAGAAACAAAATTCATGACTTTGATATTACAGTTATGGTCTAGAATGTTAAAAGATTTAACACTACCCATTGAACCAAGCTAAAGAAGATGTTTTAATTACTTGATTCCATGAAAGAAATATTTTTGACAAGAAATATATAGGAGATTAATCGTCTGAAAAATAGCATTGTTTAATATGGTACGGGTATGTCGAACAGAATAACAAAAGTTTTAAATTTTTTATACTTTCTTGAAATGAATTAAAAAAAAAGAACCTGTATGGACACAAAATGTTAGAATTAAGAGTATTTTAATGTAAATGTTCTGTGATAAAATTTATCTTGTTGCTTTGTGAATATGTAAATATGTGTTCTGATATGTACCCTTTAATTGTGCGACTGTTGAGGGGAAGTGCTTCATATTAAAACAGAAAAAAACTGCCAAATGTCACCATTTTAAAATCCTTTCATCCATTAATTTCCTAAACGATCTTGTCTTTTTAAGTCAAGCCCAACTCAATGATCTTAGTGGATGGAAGAATTGAACCAATGTTGCATCATACTTGTATAATTTGTTGCCTATTTTACCTGTGTAATTCCAGTTAATGAGGGGAAGGGGAACTGTTTTGTATATAATGTCCCGTTTTGTTGAAAGTACTATATTATTTTCTTTTTGAATTGTTCACATACTGTTATAATTCAAATGTTTGTAAATAATCACACCATGTCAAAATGTATTACCAAATGTATTTGTACAGATGTTTAACTGTTGTAAATAGTATTTTGGTTCACATTGTATGTCCATTACAATATGAAACCATGTCATCACTGTCTGTTAAAAGGGCATTTCACATGTTATTTAGAGTGTCCATACATTACTTTTACCTTGATTACCAGATAGAGACTCTCAGACGGGAAGGATTAAAACTGGTCCCCTAGTATGTGAAATCTCGTACAAGGAATTAAGTAAATGCATATGTCAGATTATCCTTCAAAATCATAAAAACCATATTCTGAGTACCAAAGTTTTGTCATATATATGTATCACAATTCTGATATTTTTTTCTTTCCTTTTTTTTTTGCAAAACTTAATATTGTGTAAAACTCATCAAGATGTAGGAGTGTAATAAGAATTTGCATGAATTTAATTTACATTTTCCTGGTATTAACAAGATTTTGTTCTTGTATTTGAAAATAGGGCAATAATGTTTTTAATTATTACCATTCCCGACTAAAGGTTTATTAACCTTTTTAGCAGCAGAATTGTCACAATTTTCCATTGTTATGAAAGGTAATTAAAACCAGAAGGAGGTTGGAACAACTTTTTTCGAAAGTCTGACAGGGTCTCGTTGTAGTTCTGTAATATTTTGTTTCATGCTATTCCTAGTCGTAAATATAAGTGTCCGAATACTTTGATGTATAGGGCTGTACGAAGTTCAATAGTTTTGTATATAGATTTGCATTTTGTTTGTATATATATTTAATGATACAGATGTCTTCAACCATGGGTTACATCTTATCTGAACATGATATGCCAGGTATATATTGAGATCAGGTATTTTATATTTAGAATTTATAGGTGGAACTTCACTTATAATGTATGATTTCAGCTATACTTAATGATCCAAGACTGGGGTACATTTTTGTTTGAACTCTACTAAATTACCCTCCCTTGAGTTTTAAATAGAATTATATTCAGGAGGATAGGGTTGAATGTTTGTGGTTGGAGTGTTGCCATGTTAGTTTATGTCTGTTCCTATTTAGCTATATTTTGATCATATTTCTCTTCTTGTACTGTGTCTTTGATTTCTGGTGAAAATTGTCTCCATTTTCATCACAAGATGCCATATTTTGTTTTTTGAACATTGTTTTAAAACCAATCATTCACCAGAATCTCTTCTCCATAGTGATCGCTGTTCTAATACTGGTCGAAGGAGGGACTTTAATACAAGTTGTGTCATAGATTTTGATTAAGGTATTATTTTTGTCTCGAATTATTTCAGAATGACTCCTGTATTAGATTCATTTTGAATGTTGGCTTTTGTTTGTCTCCAGTATTGTAGTATGCTATTTATTCTTTTTTTTTAATATATATATTACTGGTCTCTATAATAAACCTAGAGAGACCTGGCTGTTGTATTGTAGAAAATATGCTAAAACAGGCAATCCATGTTTAATGTTACTTTCGTTTCTGTCACAGAAATTTCTCATATGATCCTTATGTGTCTCAGGGTAAAGAAAGACTGTGAGGAAAGTAAAAAATTGTTTAAATTAAGAATATTCATACAGCCAAATAATATTAAATAACACTACATAGATAAAACTGATATTTAATGAAAACAAATTAATTCCATTGAAAACGTAACACTCGGCCATAAATCAACGAGTTTCACTGTAACCTTCTCTAGGTGTCTAGAATTTGGTAAGGAAATCAATTAATTAGACAATTAGATTTTTCTCAGATTTTTCCATTAATTGATCTGCAGGTATCTTGTTGTATAACAACTTGTATGCTTAAAGGTGAATTTAAACCTTATCCATTTGAATTGCCTGACAAGTCTAACTCGGTGTAGGTATTGCTTCAATATCAATGGTTAGGGATACTTAATGTTTTAAATGTTAACTGTACACACAGCCACTGGTGATGTATAATATCCCCTCAAATTCTACAAATAATCTTGTTCGTAATATAAACTTAATATCTATTTATAGCTACAACAAATTTAAATGATAAAAAGTAACACTCTGTTGAAATGATAAATAAAGAAAAAAAAAATTTCCAAACTAAATAGTAATTAGCCAATATATGTACAGTATATTCAGTTTGATATTCAAATTAACCATGCAGAGCTGGCATGTAAAATACTTCAGCTTGTACATGTGTGATGCTGTATTTGAGGGAGAGAGAACAGAGTTATGTTTTGTACATCAGTACAGCAGTGGTTACATGATGATATCCGGGGTACATTGTTATCTTCCTTAGGTTAAACATTACATTAACACCAAATGGATCTTCTTTCAAAAAGAGTTCCACAGCAGTAAATCCTATAAACGTTTGTTATCAACAATAGTTTTGCCTTATCTAATAGCTGTTGTGAGATGTACATAATAGCATGCGTTAGTAATACACAGTAGTAGCTATATATATAGGATGGCTTATAAAGTAATTCTAGGGAAATTATTTTTGAAAAAATATGTTTTAGAGAATATTTTAGTTTAAGCATTAAATATCAAAAACAATTGGTTTGGATTCACAGCAAAAAACATATGGAGCTGCAGGGAAAATAATGAGCATTGCCATATATAGAAGTAACTGGAATTTTGATTAACAAGTGTTCAGCTTCAATTTAAACTAGAATTCATTTTAATTGACACATCAATTGGAACACATTGTGAAATATATTTGAGGCTACATATCTTGGTATCAAACCCACTTTTTCATCAAAATATTTATATCATAATAATTAATCTTATGTGGATAAATGTTAATGTGACATGACATGTACATCTTATAATTACCCCGTATTGTAAATCTGAACTTTCTCCTTAATGAATAATTGTACAATGACGAGAAGAGTCCTCTGCACATCAAGTAGAAATGAAATTATTGATATTAAATAAACTGATATCTAGGACATCTAGTCAGTAAGTTTAGATTAAGTTTAATTTGGTGGATAAATGTACTGTTAGAATGATCTCGTACAAGATTGTTTTTCCTGGTGAATGATCACATGCTGCGTTATTTATAGGTTAAACTTCGATATGACTTTCAAGTGTATATAATCACCCAAGCTGCTAGAACAACTTTACTTGTGACAACGTTACATAGTATTATTATCTCCGATCAGGGCCAGTATATAGCAAATAATCCTTTCATCATCTTCACTTAAATTTTAAATCCTTATTTTTCATCAGAAAGTTAACTATTTTGAGGGAATTGAATTCTTCCGTCATATTTCTTCATTATATCTCATCCTGGGGCTCAGTTAAATTCCAGATTTATTTCTAATAGTTTATGGAAATTATTCATAACCTTCATACGTTGGCTTTATTTAATAGTATAGTTAAAAATACATGTATGTTTACACTGAAGACAAAAATAATTAGCTGGGATAAATGTATATCAATCAACTCTGTATAAATGTATGTAATATATTTGTGCTTATTTTTGGTGCTCATATAGGTAAACAAAAATGTACATGTTCTCCATATTATAGCTATATTAATCAAACTGTTGCCTGCCATCATAACACTCAGCAATTTAGACCCCATCTAGTGATATTCCCTGGAGATAGAATCAACCATTGTGTGCCAAATTATTTGTTTGTCATTAATACCACATACATTTATATACGTATATCTTTTGTCAATGAAATAGATATATATATATATATAGGTGTAAATACTGCTCAAACTGAAACATTTATAAAAATGCTTTTGCTTTAAAATTTAAAAAGAAAGAATCCCTTTGTTGTCCACATCTGTACTGGTAATACATTTAGTCAATTAGAATTAAACAGAACATCAGCTAATAACACTCAAGTCAATTGTGCATTTATTCTCTCACGTGTAGAAACAATGTTATGTCTTGATTAAGTCTTTGACCTAATAGTGTTTGTTAATCATTATCATAATAACCCACTAAAGAGATTGCATTTGTAAAAATAGAGTTTTAAACGAAGGGAAGAATCATTAAAAAGTTATATCTTCTTTTTTTTTACAACAGAAAATTGAATGACAATCTGGTTGTATGTACATATAACAAAAGGCCCTTATGTGAATATAAGCTTGTTCACTGGAATATATTACAATGCATTCCATGTTTGTTAACTACATAGAACCTAGTAATACCAATGAGTGCTAATGTAACGTGATATGATTGGCCTTTGTGCAGTTGTTATCTGTGGTTTGATTGGCTAGGATTTTTTGCCACAGATGATAACATAAACTGCAGTTTTGCTTGTGTTGTCTTCATATGATTCCATATCATTTATCATTTGTGATGCTGTGTGATTGGTTGACTGGTCCTAAATGTATTGTGCTTTTTGATGTGACATGCTGTCTGATTGGTTGTTTGGTCTATATGTGTAATGCTGTCTGATTGGTTGTTTGGTCTATGTGTCATGCTGTTTGATTGGTCATGAACATGTCATGCTGTTTGATGTAACATTTGATTGATCATTGGTGTCGTGTTATATGATAAGCATCTCACACCAGTTCTGTGAGATTTAAATCTTCTAAATATAAATTGTTTCCAGTTCTAGTCCTGTCATGTATGTAGGGGGGTCGGGGAGTTAAGTGTGTAAAATTCTGGCACATACATGCTACACTGCAAATATCAAGTCATTGTTGAAAGTTATTTTCAAATAATTTCTCTTGTACACCACATCTATAATGATTATACAGTATATGTAAAATTCCATAAGACAAGTGCCATCAAATAAGTTACTTTCTCTGAAAACAATGCGTAAAGCCATTTCATTTATAGAATATCGTATTATTATTGGGTCAGACTTAAATTTTGAAAGTTTGTTGATCTGTATAAAATCTTTAATACAAAATCAGGAAGTCTTTATAGATAGAATTAAAGAATTACTTCAATTACTGACAATATATAATTATAAGCTCTGTAGATTGTTTCCCCGTGTGTTACTGCTGTAATAATGACATCAGGTAACTTAAGAGAAATCCTGGAATAAGTATTTCTGCAGAATTGATGAGTAGCTACTTCCTATGAGATTATTGTACTGAGGAGTTATGGGAATACTGCATTAGTTTGATTACAGAGATGTATCAAAATGTGTACCATGTCGGCAGTCCTTCCACGTAGATTGGTGTGGTTTATGTGGGAGGTTTTATGTCTGTTTTGTCCTTTTCATTATCATATCTTTGTTACTTTATGTAAAATGTTTAAAGACGCATACCTACTAAGTATTTTCATGTTAAAATGATATGTATGTAACAGTTTTAAGTGTTCAAGTAGACTACAGTGGTTATTGGGAAGGAGTTACGATTGTGCATGTTGAGACGAGGGATCAGGGGAGGGGTGGCAGGAAAAGGATCTGGGGAGGGGTAACTGTCATAATGTGGAATCTGGAGGAGGAATGATAGTAGCTACAGGATCCAAGGGTTGGTATAATAAATTGATTAGCTAAGAGATCCAAGTGAGGGTTGATTGTGTAGCTAAGGGATCTTGTGAAGGACTGATTTGTTGAGCAATCGATCCAGGGAAGGGTTGATTGAATAGCTTAGGGATCCAGGGGAGGGCTGATTATGTAGCTACCAGATGAAGGGGAGGGCTGATTATGTAGCTACGAGATCAAGGGGAGGGCTGATTTTGTGTCTACGAGATCAAGGGGAGGGCTGATTATGTAGCTACGAGATCAAGGGGAGGGCTGATTATGTGGCTACGAGATCCAGGGGAGGTCTGATTATGAGGCAAAGGGATTGAAGGGAGGTTTGATTGTGTTTCTAAGGGATCCAAGGGGAGGGCTAATTATGTGGCTACGAGATCAAGGGGAGGGCTGATTATGTGGCTACGAGATCAAGGGGAAGGCTGATTATGTGGCAAAGGGATCGAAGGGAGGTTTGATTGTGTTGCTAAGCGATCCAAGGAGAGGGTTGATTGTGGAGCTAAGGGCTCTTGTAGAGGAGATTATTTTGAAGCCCAAGAGATAGAAGAGGAAAGGTTGTTCACATAGGCAATCATGGTAGGAGATGATGATGGAGTTCTCCAATAGGGCTGTCATAGCCTTGTACTGAAAGATCTGACCATTTGCTATTGTTATAATGTAAGGAGTTGATGGCATCGTTACCCATTACTGTATTGGTCTGCATAGACTGGTGGTCAGAAGAGGAAGTGTTCGGTTTGGATATATGTGGTCAGTTCAGAAAGTTGTCAGAACGGTCATTTAGTGATGAAAAGTTTATGGTATAGAAAGGTGTTCTGCACATTGACAGCTTACATTAAAAATACAACGATAATATGTACGTCGTATACTCATATACTGGACTTGATGTACAGAAATCTATATATTACTGATGTATATGGTGTACAAGTCAGGGAATGGATACAAGGTTAACTTGTCTGGATCCTTAACGAATAAATAACGGGGATTAATGGACACAAAATAAATAAGCCCTGTTGTATGGCCAAGTTGATGGCGTCCAAGTGTGTGTGAAAATCTGAACCACTGGACTCACTTGTGATGATATTGATTAAAAGGTATATCTACCAAAGCTATGAAATAAGGTATATCTACGGTACCATAGCTAAATACTTATACCACATCACATGTAAACTTTGTTACATGTTTTTGTTTGTATTAGGTGATGATGCAATATGTTAAGCAATATATTCAAGTTCACATGAACGACTTCCAGCCAGTTTTGCCAGATGGGTCAAAGACATTGTAAAGAGCTGACGCTAAGAAGTCTGAACTTTTACAAAAGTTGTGAGGAAATTTTATGACTAAAGAAGCCCAGAACTGTTTTTAAAGGAAGGTATTTTTAAAGTTCTCCGATACATTTGGCATTAATGTTATTACGAGTAATTCTTGTCTCCAGAAAAAACACCTAGCTGTGATTTACCAAAAATATTTGAAAAATAGGCTTAAAGTGTGCAAATTAACAGCAGGAGGGTATATCAATATTGTTGACAGCGAATACCACACATTTTATTGCATATTGAAGTGACTATGTATTATTGATTCCACTATTTTATCATTCATCATATGATTTTACTCTAGAATTAATCCACACATTTCAAATGAGGGCTTGCCATCTGTGATAATGTTTTAAGAAATGTTAACATTTTAAAATTTGTTAGAAGAGTTTAGCGTGTATGAGTGAATGCCACATATATAATGTGCATTCAGTTGGTAAATGTGTACGACTTGTCGCCTTACATGTGTACGGTTTGTAATTCCAATCTGTTGACATGTAGAACAATTGTGTCTGAACGTGATTTGATGTTTATGTACGGTACTGTACCTGTGGCGTGAATGTACATGTGTATGACACATAATGAATACATGCTTGACTGTATTGACTTGTGTAAAAGTGTAACAGGATTTTACATGAGTATAAATCACATTCGATAAAACTTACCAACTACATCGTAATTACATATGTGATAAGGACTTCTATGTATTTATATATGTGTTAATGCAGGTGAAATTTTACTTATTGGAGGTCTTGTTACTGAAATCATTATGGTCACACAACGTATCGATACCGTATAGAAAAAGTACTGATGATGGCTTCACTTTGATAGTTTGAAATATCTGCTTCCTTTCTCCATGGCATCAAATTAAATTAATGAAAGAAAGTGAAATTAAACAAAAAAATGTTAAAAAATATGAACAGTAAATTTTTCGTTTTACTTGCCAGTTTCATAACATACCAGGTAACTTGATAAGATATTTAAAACAAAGAGATTAAAAGAAAAGGTGAATCAAAATATAAAGATGAAAAAAGGAGAAAAATGTGATATTATTTTTAAGACAACATAAAGTTTATAAAAATATAATTTTACTTTATAGGTACTATGTTTTGTTTATTTAAAAAAAAAAGTGTTTTAATGTCATGAAAAAAAGTGAAATAATAATTTATGTAAAACAGTACAAATAATTGAGAGTGACATATAGGCGTGCCTTTTGTTCGTTGTAGTGTATATTTTTATGATACAATATTATGTCTTTTGTTATAGGTCACATATTTTGTAAATGCATTAATGAATACATTGAAATAATGTATACTACTAATATATAAATATTATTTATGATTTGCACTTTAAACATAGTGCAATATATTGATATTACAGTAGAGTTATGGTAACATCAGATTTGTCCAGATTTTAGGACATTGTACTCTAGTCTTGCCACAAGTTAGTTTTGCTTTACATAAAAAGAGTGCAAGTTTATCATCTTTCACATTGTAATCTGAAGCAACATGGAGATTGCAAGACGTAACCAAGAGAACATTTGTCATTTTGTACTGTGTATTACATTATTGAAGCCCAGAGGCATACATTTTGCACAATATTGACTTTCATTTGAGAAAGGAGAGTTCTCTTTCTGAATTATGAATTGAATCAAATTCTACAAATACACTCTCATCATCTAGATCTGCATATGGAGATCAATGCTCAACTTAGAATGTCCAAACCTGGGAATACTGTAATATAGCTCGTACAATGTACGAAGAGTTCATATATCTACACAGGTTTCATTTAGAAACAAGCTAAATGCTACTTGTATTTCCACTAGGTATACAACATATACATCTTGTGCTTGTTGTGTTATACTTAGCTCTCACTACCACTTAACATTAAGATGATGATGATGATGTGGTGGCAGGTTGTTGGACTTCACACTTGCCTTTGAATAATCACTTTATAAGAAAAATAGATTGATCTAGAGATGGTATTGAAGATGTTCTCTCACGTCAGTATCATAGACCATACAAGGGTTTCATATTGTGCTTCGTACTAAAATGATTTACTATTATAAAAATGGCAGACAAATTGACAGGATAGCATTGTGTTCTAAGTTGATGTGCATTTATAACAACATTATGTGTGAAATTAAGTAGAATATCAATGTTATTGAATGTTTCCAGTTGTTATAACAGTTGATAGTTTTTGTGGTATGACTCAAATGACACTCTCCGTCATAAAAAGGCAGAAAAGTTGACAGGTGCCCTTTATTCATGTTTTATTTCCAAGTTAATTATATGAGTTTTCCAATTGTATCATGCCTTAGAATGACAGCTATAAATGTAAGATTTGATGTCTGTGAAGATGTGAGATAATGTCGATATACAAATGGATGCTCCGTGATGTGGAGCAATGTGTGTGGTAAATGAAGTAAGAGACTAAGTGTGTTGTACAGTATGTTAGCCTTGTTTTTGTGAGGATTTGACTTAATTTGACTTGATTAGGACATGACTTGTTCATGAATTTTGCATCCTTTTAATATAACTATTCTCCTGTTCAATCTTATATTCTCCAGCCATCTTAACAAACCTTGGAATGGTACCTGGCTACAAGTTTAAGCTTAGTACATATATACCTACAAAATATAAAATATCCAATGTTAAAAGGTAATTTTTCACTCAAATTATGAATTGAGCTGGAGCAGAGAATCTTGGTTTGAACAGGAGAACAGTTCTATCATTATACACTCTGAATTTAATTCAGGCCTCTCTTGATGGGTCCAAGTGTGTTAAAAAATTCCATTCTTAATGGCAATGGAATAGTCTTTAAAAAAAGTGTGAAATAAATGATAAAAATTGTTGAAGAAACCTGACAATGAGCCTATCTGTGTGAATTATGCGATACACATTGACATAAAAAGTTAGTTTAAGGAATTGAACAGCACTAAGAAAAATAGAATGAAAGCAACTTAATTCTGGGTTTAGTCTTTGCAAACTCCATAGAGTATGGTAATTATATAATGTAATACACCGACATTTGAGTAGCTGGTATGTTTTAATTGATTGTGACCTGACTGCAATGAAGTTATTTTATATATGGTTATTGGTGTGATAGTGTTGATATTATTTACTTTTATGTTGAAACATTAATAACTGATGTTCAGCCTAGAGAGAGCATTTCCCCTTTTATTTATATTGTTTTACTTGGAAAGCAAATTTTAAAATTGACACGTGTATAAATGTTTATCGGAGCCAAAGAAAAAAATATTTTAGGGCATATTAACTCATTTACCCCTGATGAAGACACATTTGAACTCTTCCAATTCAAAGGTTGGAATAGTTCATTATGAATTTTCAGGGGTGAATGAGTAATGTAAACCAATTTGAAAAAGAAAAAAAACATTGATAAACAGTGTATAAGGGTGTGGCTGTATAAATGATCTGGAACCAAGCAAGAAATGTTCCATGTGTGGAATGGTAGTAATATAACAAACAAGTTAATCTTGTTGAATGTCTGATGGTTCACTCAGTTACTTTAGTAGACTCTACCATACATTGATCTGGATGAGTCTATTATGGTCTACAGTGGTGAAAGGGTTAAACAACCATAGGTGAATAGTAATGGAATGATGTCGAGTTGTGAGATCTTCTCTGGGTAATGTTTTGTATGGTCAGGTATGAGTGATAGACTGTTGTGGATGGTGAGTGGGAGAGAAAAGGAATGTGATCTTTGCAAATGTTTGAAGATATAAATTATATGTCCCAGAGTTAATACCCAGCAGAGCAGAAGTCCAGACTAAATTCTCCGCTGAGTATTAACTTTTCATACCTACTTTTATACAATAGATTGGTCCAAAATAATGAATGGATTTCATTCTATTGTTCAAAATAGGGATGAATATTAAAGTAAAATTAATGCCAATGAATTTTCTGAATTTTCAAACTAATGTTTTATCAAAGATGTCTTAAAATTTGTAAATTTTAGGTTTGAATCAAAGAAGTTTTATTGGCATAATTTTTCTTTTAATGAAAAAGTATTTTGTATACTTTTAACACAGTTGTAAGATTGTCTCATCAAAATTGCGAGGGAATTGATGAAACATTTTACAGAAACGTGTTTTAACACCGGCCATAAACATCTGGCTTATAAACCTACTGGCCATTTGACTTGAATCAATTTGTATTGTTCTATTTAAATGGCTGTTCAAATTGTAGGTCGTATTTCCCTTGCATTGAAGAACCGTATAAGATTATTGTGTTTGGGTAAAAAATAAATAAAAAATAAGTTCTAATAATCTTATAGTAGAAATATTTAAATTTCTGGAAGGTTGAAGATGTTCTGTCAGTTGAACAGAATAAAATTATCAGAGTTTTGTCTTTCCGTCTTTTGAAGATTCTTACACAAATTAGTCAATTGATTTTTAAATAACTTGCCATTATTGATAAGGGGATTTATTAAAAATGTCAGTTAGGTTGAATTGTGTTTTATCAAAAAAGAACATTTGAGAATTTCTAACCTCGGAATGTGATAGCGCTTCTGAAAACAATTTGTTGTATATGCAACATAAAATACAAAACACACTTGCAAACACCACCTATTTACTTACACACACATTTGATAATATGTAAAAACCTGATGCTAACATTTATGAAAAAAATACATAAAACCGAGATAAATGATATCCTAGGTATTCTTTGTCAAATTCCCACGTTTATGATTAAAATGAATCTAAATAGAAAAAAACCTAAACTGTAATTTGGGATATCGAAAGAAAATTTTGAAAATTAAAAAAAAAATGTAAAATTTTGAAAATTAAAAGATATTTTAATACATTATACATTATACACTTTTTTGGACATAATACAATAAATGTTACACAAGTTACATATAAAAGCACCAATTTTAAATGTTAAACAACCTCAAATTTATGGTGCAGCTCCTTTTTACATTTGACATGTTTTATTTTGTTTTTAATTATACTTATATAATTTTATTGTGATCATAGTTAGCGTATATTGATGTTTATATATATATATAGTAATAGCTTATGTGTATTGTGATCTACTCCAGTTTGTCAAAATCCTTTTAAATCATTTAAAGAAACCACAAAACGTGGAATTTTCAGTAAATAAATTGAGGTCACAATTTCAACAGATAAAGGTAAAACCTGTTTCCCTTTAGCTTATGAGCTAGGTAAAACCTGTTAACCTTTAGCTTATGAGCTAGGTAAAACCTGTTGCCCTTTAGCTTATGAGCTAGGTAAAACTGTTACCCTTCAGCTTATGAGCTAGGTAAAACCTGTTTCCCTTTAGCTTATGAGCTAGGTAAAACTGTTACCCTTCAGCTTATGAGCTAGGTAAAACCTGTTTAGCTAGGTAAAACCTGTTTCCCTTTAGCTTATGAGCTAGGTAAAACCTGTTTCCCTTAAGCTTATGAGCTAGGTAAAACCTATTTCCCTTTACCTTTTGAGCTAGGTAAAACCTGTTTCCCTCTAGCTTATGAGCTAGGTAAAACCTGTTTCCCTTTAGCTTATGAGCTAGGTAAAACCTGTTTCCCTTTAGCTTATGAGCTAGGTAAAACCTGTTTCCCTTTAACTTATGAGCTCGGACTCGTGCTGTTTTGATATTGTTGTCTAGACAAAAGATAGTTGTTGAAATACAAATTCAAGATTTTGAGAATCCAGATGGTTTTACACTTTTCATTATGTTTTAATGTGTTTGATTGATGCCAGTGTATTTTGACACCTGTTTTGGATAGAATTTAAATGATCAGCTGATTTATGGAAAACATTGGATTTATTCTTAATCATTTTGAACTAATGTTAAATTAATATTTGTGTTTTGAAGTAAAATATGAGATAAACAAATCAAAGCTAGGTAAAAAGATCATATGCATCATTCAAATATTTTCAAACATTCGTTTTGCATGTATTTGTATTTGTCTTTTTGGATTTAACAGAAATAGATTGATGTTTTTGAGTAGATATATAAATACCATATGTTAGCAAATGTAGCTATGAATAAATTGTATTAAATATGATTGAATGTGTCCTGTTATTATATTTTAACTCGCCTGACCCAAACGGCAAAATGAACTTATGCTGTTACTCAACGTCTGCTGTTGACTTTTTAATTAAAACGAAACAGAGCAATTAGTCAAGATTGGCATAAGATTCCGACTGTCTTTTATTATCACTGTGTCAAGGGAATGTAATATATATTTAGTATCACTGTGTCAAAGGGAATGTAATATATATTTTATTGATGGAGTTTGTGGCTTTTCTAGGGGCACGACCAAAAAGCAGAAATATGGTTAGTCTTTTAAATTAAAAGTCTAGGTAGAATAATTTATGAAAGTGATTGTATTTCGACATATACGAAGACGTAGCTATATATATAGTGTAATTAAAGATGGGACGTTTGTCCAAAATATACCTGACTGCGGTTATGAAACGGTTTGACACGCATCGAATGCAGATGAAGTGACCATATTTTACATTTATATTGTTTCGGGTTCACCGCAAGATATTTATCTTTTCATCGTCCTCCATAGCCAGAGAAATATCGGCATGCAAGTCAAACTTGGTGTACTTTCTCCTTCAGTTCTCGAAAACTTTCTCCTCCAATATTATGGTCATTTTCGAAATCCAAAGGCTCAACTGTCGGTAGAATACCTTCTCTGCTACCTCGTAATATGCCATGACAAAAGCGAAGGCTTTCAATAAGCTATTTGACTGGTTTAAGTATTAAAAATCGACTAATCGCTTGACTAATTCCTGTCCTTGAAGATCAGAGAGGAGCTACATCCAACTTCGATTATCTGTTATGTTGCCACACGAGACCTTTGATCGTCACCAAATACATCAGACTATTTCAGTGGTATCATCCCTTATAGAGCCTTCGATTTTGTCATGCCATATAGCAGGCGTGTATCGTGAGGGAGATCCTTGGATTTAGAAGGTGTACATATATTTTGGTATGCTGTGGTACCAACTATGATATTTTATTCAGGTAATAGCAAATTTCAATTGATATTTGGTGGTCTGCTTTACGCTTTGTAGCTGGGGTGAAACATTACATGGTGATCTTGAGGGTGTCCCTCAACCCTCCCCTCGTGAAGTCGGTAATTCTTAGGTGTTTGCGCACTTGTACGATGATGCAAGTATTTGCCACTGTTTTAGAGGCCTGGACGATAGAAACGTAAAATACTGTCTCATTTCATTTGCTCTCGATGTGTGTCAGCGTCCTGTATCATAGTGACAGTGTAAGATAGCATTTGGATAAAAATAGTGGTATATATATATATATCAAACCTATTTGTTGTACGAAACCATAGTACTAAACAAGATTACAAGTTACCTCCCTTCTCACAGTGTCTTGCCTCTCTCTAACAATGACATCACAGTCATCCCTAGTGGCACGGTGCGTTAGCTTTACACGTGGATGCGATGAGATGTGGCATTGCGTCGAAGCACGAACACAGGAAGGCGAGCCATCTTCCCCTCTAATTTCTGATGGTAAGGGAGGTGTGTTTTCTGAAAGGTCGAAAGAGCAGTGTCTCTCGTACTAGTTCTCTGGTGATCACGTCTAAATATATTCACATACATGTATAAACTACCATTTTTCTTATTATCATATTGAGAAAATATTGTTTGAATTATCAAACAGACCGCCGGACTTCCAATGTATATTTCCTTAACAAATTAAATACAAGATCGACATTTTGGTTTGGTTTAGAACAGATCTATTTCCCTTTGCACAATTACAGCAAATTTTGTCACGAGCTTATCAAACTCTTTGAATGTATGTATCAATGCTAGATCAGGAAGTCGTTCGGAACCATCGGCGTCACACTGAAATGTCTATCTCCTGTCTCTATCGAAACAGTTAGGATTTTTAGATTCACTATAAATGAGACCTTGTTCTGTTTGTTGTCATGTATTTATTCAACAATGAATACAGTCTGAAATGACACATAAAAGTA
>JAUMHH010051108.1:0-25710 GCA_032359455.1 Chlamys rubida
ATCTTCTCTTGTGAGCAGGTATTGATTGTTACGTCATTGGTTTGTGCGAGAAAATTACGTCGTTTTCTCAAAAATTGCCTCCTCCCAAGAGCAGATAACTCTGCAATACGAAAAGACGGAATACGTACATGTATTTGTTTGGAAAATGAGAATACTTTTCTTCTATATGGATGTTTTATGTATTTAACATTTTGTAAATGTAATAGACTGCATGTAAATTAAATAAAAAAATACATTATGTAAACCCTCTTTCTGATTGTCTGAAACCCTGATTACACATTCTGGGTAATTCAATTTGGTCGTGTATGTTCGACGAAAATGACTGCCAACAATAACAAAACTACAATTCTCGTAAAGTCACTTAAATGACGATTTCTCGTTAACGTTTTCAAATTGTTTCTAAAGGATATACTTGTACATTGTAAAGGAAACCCGTGGAAATGTGCCCGACCCTTCATAGACTAATCGGCACCGACTTTTACTTCAGCGAGCGTGCACTGTCGTATGGCGCTCGAAAAACAGCTAGGTCTTACAAAGTCTTACTCTCTTGTGTTCCGAGTGCATGTTGTACACTAAAGTATAAAGCACAAAGACAGATAAATTGTTTGCTGTTGTTCTTTATTTGAAATAAAAATATATTGCACCTTTTATGACACAAAATAGAGTACATGTGTGTGGGCATAACAATGACACAGCTGTAACGAGGTCAAGGTCAGAAAAGGCTGACCATTAGTACATACATATAGTCAACTTATATAACACGCACGCGATCAGTAGCATACATACGCCGAGTATAAACTTAAGAATTTGAAAATCTTTAATTAAATGCAATCATTGCAACTAAAAAAAAATCGATTGAATAGTATTCATTTCATTTTTAAAAAACCCCAATTTAATTAATTAATATGGCGTATAAATTGTGTTACAACATGTTATTCTATATTTGAATAAATTATACAGTAACTACTCATCGACTGAGAGAGATATATACACAAAAGTTAACTTACAATCAATATCATAAACTTTCAATTCGTCATAAATATACATATTTCATATTTACAATTCAACGAGGTGAGGATATATAGCACAGACATAAGAGATAAAAATACCACAAAGTAATAAGAACAGAGTAACAGGAACAAAGAAACGAGATTAGACAAAATAACGAGAACAGACGAGACCAGACAAAACAACGAAAACATACACAAGTACATGTAACGAGAACAGATAAAGCTACGAGAATTGATAAAATAACAAGAACAAACCAGACCAGACAAAACAACGAAAACATACACAAGAACAGATAAAGCTACGAGAACTGACAAAATAACGAGAACAGACGAGACCAGACAAAATAACGAAAACATACACAAGTACATGTAACGAGAACAGATTAAGTAACGGAAACTGACGAAATAACGAGAACAGACAATTAAAGTAACAAGAATAGACAAAGTCAGGAGAACAGACAATTTAAGTAACGAGAATAGACAAAAGTCACGAAAACAGACACAGGCATTGATTTGAGTTGTGAACATTTCGAAGACGATGCCTAATCACAGGGACCCAAAAGCGGACCATATTAAACATTCTGATAACAGTAGGTAATTATATAATGATCATGATTGCATCATTTCACAATACCTTAACGGTTATACAAGATCAAGTGTGAAAACCCCAAACTATATATATTAGTTGTATCAAATACATTCGTACATGATAGATGAGATCTGTAGATGTGTGGTGTTTCGGAGAACACTTATACTTCGTAATAATTCTATAGGGGTCGAATCTGGGGCCCAATGGCTCTACTATACTTTCTCAATCATTCTCGCAATAATTTGATGAGATCAACAAATAACATTTGTTCAATGATATTTAGGACAGTAGATATACTGTAACTATGTATAGACAACACCACTTTAATACGATGTTGTATTTCAATGCACAATAAAGTGTAAACATACAATGTTCACGTACCTAAATAGTGCATACATACAATGTATACAAAACTGATCCACACATCGTATACAATATATGGAAGCAATGCATAAACACAGTGTAAACAATGAAAATGAGCATGCAAAGTACAATAGTGTACAATACAATGTACATTTCTACAATGTACACAGGATACAGTGGTGTAAAGCAAGGCTATGTGGATGGCACCCGTTTTAGCGTTGTAGTATACTGTTGTATACTGGACTAGTGGAATAACAAGAAGACAATGTGTGAATCACTGCCTGGCTATGTCTGTTGAGGTATCACCCGAGTCAGAGAAAAATGAACTGTCAAAAGAACTGTTGCTTGTTTCCTCAAAATTTTGTTTTCCTTCCTTGTTGAGAGCTTGTAACATACGGGCACTATGTTCCTGTGCCTTAGCGCGTAACGCAGCTATACTCTCAGACCGGAACTCATCCTTTTGTTTATTATCTTCTCCTTCCTCTTCTTCGTTCTCCTCCTCTTTCATTTTCTTAGACGCCTCAATAGACTTCTTATGCATACCTAGAGGTAAGAGAATGAAATGATTAACTCATTTGAAAATTAAAAAAAAATCGATTACCATCAGAAATCAATGAGTTATTATGGAGGAATACCATTGCTGACGTCTGGTGGCTGAGACGTTTTTCAATATTCTACAGGTACTTTTTGATTATTTTTATGATGATACTGTATCCAACTATGACTTACCTAACAGCCACGGTGCGTTTGACTTATCGATGCCCTTGTTAGCTGATTTGAGGATAGATTCCGGAAGCGGAAGTGCGTGTCTAACCATGGCTCCGTACAGACCGTATTCTGCCATAATACTACTCTTCCCCCAAGTCTTCTCGCTTTTTCGCCATTTTGCTCGTCTGTTTTGAAACCAAACCTACAAAAATAAACAATGCTATTTAAGACCGCTGAACACTCTGCATGACTTGTCAAAATCATGTTTAATTTTTGAAAGTTGCAAATGTTTTTGCCTAGGAAAAAAGCGAGGAAATGTTGCAGGTACGTGTATTGAATGTGTAATCAATATATTTATTTTGATAGGTGTTCATTGCACATTTGCCCATACCATCGTCTGCTTTGATTTAAACAAACTGGAAAAAAAACTTTTCGCAATATCGAACTACGCTAATTGCTATGTCCTGTTATACACTTGGTAAACCAAAACGACGCAGTCCTGTAAATGTTTAGCTTATTTTCCCTATGTAATTAAGACGTATTTATTTTTGGGGTATATCTAACCGGAGAGTACGTATACGCGCAGCGGAACATGTACTGAATGGATGGGAAAGTCGACATTACGCTAACCTACATGTCATGTAAGCTTCAGCTGACGTCATGAGATTTTATAATTTGAACCTGTCCGTATAGAATCACACATGCCGCTTATCTGTGGTCTTATCAGGCGTATCTACTAGATAAATGGTGGAGGCGATCACGTAGTACAGAGCTGTCAGTTTCCACAGTCTGTTGTATTCTGTATTCCCATGTAACCATCAGTCTAGAAGAGGCGAGCACGTCGAATTTCCTCCCCTATCTTGAGCCAGCAGAATAAATAAACACACTTTGCTGTGTAAATTTTGATAGCAACACTAATTACCCGACGAGTTTGACGTTCGCCAATAATTCCTCATGCCGAGATTTTGATTTTTGTCTCTGATTGTGGCAAACTTTTGGGTCTCAAAGTGCACGTGACAACCTCTCGGGTATCGGGTTAATACGGGGTTAAACCAACTTAACCTTGAATGCCGGGTCGTAAGGGAGGGGCGAAAGAGGAGGTGGGTATGCGGCTATACAAATCTGAAAGGTCTTTATACATTTTGTGGAATATGGAAGTTGTTTTCTTTTCATATGCATCAAAGATAAGCGAAAATTGAAAACAGCTAGACATGGAATGCATGCCACCGGCTGTATTTACCTAGTTTGTTGGAGTACCGATAAATCGTTTTTGTTTTATCTATAATATCTTAAACATCTAAATTCCACAGCGATACTTGAGCTTTATCAACAAACAATATATTGCATTTTAAAGCCATACACTGATTATAAATGAAATTGTTGATAACGAAAAAGGCAGAATTAACACATGTAAAGAAAAGTACTGTGATATCCACCATGTAGTACCTAAGTACTGAGTGTTATTATCCGCGCTAACGTATATTTGTGTGGCCCCCCATCAATGATAACACTTGTATACGTACCTGAATGCGATCCTCAGGTAGGTCAACCTTCAGTGCCAACACCTCCCGGGTGTACAGGTCTGGGTAGTGAGCCTCCTTAAATGTCTTCTCTAGCTCATCACTCTGGTAGCTCGTGAATATTGTTCTACAGCAAAAATAATCATTCAATTAAATGATCGTCAGAAAAACAATATTCAATATTACATTTTTTTTTTTAAATATTGTTCAAATGCGAGAGATATTCAATATAAGCGATTGTTGATTATTTATTATACATGTATAATTTAATTTTGCCTATCTCCGCCATAATTTTTTTTTTTGGTATATATCGTATATACCTAAAAAGAAAACCAACTGAGGACGGAACTACTTTTTACAACGCAGCTTTTTTTTAGCGCAATTGTTTAGTTTACGTAAAAATTAATTAAATCTTTAACTGTGCATTCAATTTTATTCTTACTGCATCTGCAGTGTATACATGGAGTTGTAAATCCACTTTGTATCCCATTACAGTTTAGCTTCCTATAAGTCATACTGTCTATACTCGTCTTTGAAAGCAGAATTACATCTGATGCTTCATGCAAAAAAAATCGTGCATCTTTGAGAAAAGGGTGACGACGAAGACGACTAATTGAAAGTATTGCTGGTAACACTTCACCGCCACCGACAGCTTTAATTAAAACTCAGGGTACGAGTTGCGACTTGTAGGGGAGAGTCGTGGCGGGTAATTGGTGTCGGGTGAGTCCTGATTGGGCTGTTTATCTCGGCGCATGACACCAAATCGATCTGTAGCTTACCGCACTTCGCTTCCGAATAATCCAGTCATTTCATATGATACTAAATTGGAAAATGTAATGGGTAATTTTGCTCATTACCGGCAACCCGTCACTACAAATACACATCGTTATTTATTTAACATCAGCAGTTCAACACACGATTGTCATGCCCTTCCATTCTGTGTCGCCATAATCGGGGCGTGATCAGGGAACTCTTTAGCGTAAAAAGATGGGAAAGTGAGCCGACCAATGGCGCGCTGTAATTGCTCAATGGCTGAACATTGTTAGACCGTTAATTCACGCGCTAGACAATGGACCTCCCGCTGGTAAGACTGGTTATGGTAATGAATTGTTCATTTTTGGCTAGCTGGTGTCTTGGATAGAGTTACAATGTAATACAGTCATTTGGAAGTAATTACGGTCGGGAAACGTAGAGGGTAATTGTCCTACAGGACCTTCCTCCTCGGTAATAAAGGAAGTGGTCAAAACGGTATTTGACAGACACCAGTGGGCACGTGTCTTTCCGTTTTGAACACGGACTTAGATAACATCTGATTCCATGGTTTTGAATGATCATTACATATTACAGTGTCCCTTTAATCAGTCAAAAATATCATAAGATTTAGCCACATAATTTTGAATACATGGTTATACAATACCAGGGTAAGTAATATGTTATCTATATATTTTTTACAACCAACCCATCTACGTATACGACTGCCGTACGGGGATAGCTGAACTAATCCATTAAAACGATCATTTTACTGGTGATGTTTCTTTATCTTAATCATGCAACAACCAAGTAAGTCGTTGCGACTCAAATGATAATTCGGTCGCCGTGACTCAAATGATAATTATGTCGCGCTGACTGAAATGATAATTAGGTCGCTGTGACTCAAATGAGAAGTCGTTGCGACTCAAATGATAATTAGGTCACCGTGCCTCAAATGATAATTAGGTCGCCGTGACTCAAATGATAATTAGGTGGCGTGACTCAAATGAGAAGTAATCGCCCTAACTCAAGTGAGAAGAAGGTCGCCGTGACTTAAATGAAAAGTATAAATCGCTGTGACTCGAGGAGAATTAGGTCACTGTAACTTTATTTACCTGTGTCGCCGTCTCTTCTTCTGCTTTTTTCCGTGGCCACACTCCGACTTCTGTATGTGTGCACACTCAGGTCTCTGGGTCACTGTAAGTACACATGTGATGTATATTGTGAGTGTTATATATGATAAACAATCATTTACACCTGCTTTACATGCACTTCCCAGTTTTAAGTTGTTTCCAGTTCCCCAACACCCTGGACAGTTTTTACAATATTTATAATACACTCCGGCTGCCAATTTTAATCGAAACTACGTAGTTTTATCTTAATTAAATCCCGGACATATTTGAAACCCCCTTTTAGACCAGTCTTTGGATCTGCCATAGTGACTTTACAGAAAGTGACCTTCCGCTATTGTAAATATATACAGCAAGTGACTGATTATTGTAAGCAGATGAGTATACACATGTAGTAGGTGACCGCTCCATCATTGTAATAAAACATATTGTTATTGTCTCTTTAATATATTATAACCATAGACAGTAGTTGATCGTTCAATGCAATAGATAGGGCGCTATATGAAATGCTGTATATCATTATATCATAAACCGTCAATGACTACTCTGTTATTTTAATCACAGACAGAACTTTATTTAACACTCAGGTCGCTACAAAACGATACATGAACATCACATATACGTAATAAACAACTGAACAGATAATATTTAATTCGGTAATTTATATAGATGTAGTGCCTGCTTCATTAATCTGATACACCGACAATCTATCAACTGACTGGTCCCCTAATGACGAGGTATGGCATGCAATGTTGTGATGTACCAAGACAGACTGGTCAAGCTTGACCACAAAACCACAGGATGGGACCAAGTAGGGGACAGTCACCCCTCCAACTAACCGGAAGCAGCGAGCATCGATATTAAAATATTTACATAATCACTCATCTTAGGGTTTGAAATGGCGCCTACGTGTGTTCATGGTTACATACGCATGCGCATGTTATGGAATATTGAAATTTTCCCAGACTGTCAGATCTTAGGTTCATTCATAAAACAAAATGTGGGTCAGTTTGTGGTTGTGGGAAGACTTAAGTAAATTGAAGGTGATTAAGGCACGGGTTGGTAAGAAGATGTCAGAATGGCGCTCAGGTAAACACGACACTCGACCGACTGTCAACAAGCTCGAGTACCAGTAGAGAGACTTAAAGTGTCAAAGGTTTCTCCATTTTCACTTGATTTTGTTTAAACTCGAGATAACGTTTACCGATAGTTTAAAATCTACAATTATTGTCAAAATTGACCCCATGATTCTGTTAGAGTGTTATATCATGGAAACCGGCGTGGGAGTCCGACAAGGGGAAACTAAAACGTTTTCGAGACCTGGACGGTGCTCTGACGCCAGACCAAACGAAAACATTACTGCTACTCACGTGCGTCGCCATGTTTTACTCATGTAAGAGTGGCGCGTGCTGGTATATCGTGTACCTAGACTCTCGAACAAAGTACATTATATTATGTTTTATAGGTTATTGCAGCCAATGACATCTGTTTATAGAATTGTCGTCCCGAAAACTCACCCAGCGTGAATCACTGGTGATTAATAACGGGTAGGCTCAAGTTTCATTTTTACAACAGCGTACCACTTCTTTTTAACACTGTATGACGTAATCACTATTAACTTATCCTCATTTACCACTTTATGACGTAATTACAAGTACGTTGCATCCAATTCCACTACAACTGTCACTTGTTTTACCTCTCAAATCATCCCTTAAATGACAGAGATGTTTGTTAAACTTATGTATTAATGAACTGGTTAACTGGTTTAATGAAAAGCTTCCGTTACGTTTAATTGGTTAAAATCAGGAACTTTGGAACGTAGCGTTTTGAAGATTGGCGCCATTTTACTTCGTGCCCCTTCATTACGAAGATCAGCGATGTATTATTATAATGGAAGTTGAAATTAGTTAGTTGTAATATATATCTAAATATTTCAAGTATGATAAGTTGACATTTTAGTATAGAGCTGTAGTTTTTGCATATTGATTAGCATAATCCTATGCAGGCATAACCGTCGTTTGTACATGTAGAACACACCTTAATTTCATAACAAATTGTGGTAGAAACGATGTTCCACAACCGGCCACAGTTGCTTATCACGCTTATCCAACTCTCATTAATTTTCTTTTTTTTTCTAATTTGAAAATTGACTAACCCGAGTTAGATAGACATAAGAAACAACAATGGTTGTGGGATGTACAGACTTGTTGGTTTATTCATACATTTTGTACCGGTACACCCCCTAACATGAAGAGTTGTCTGAAATAGAAATTTGATGTAAACGAAAAATATAAAGTTCTTTTTAATGGATATTGACTATAGCATTAAACTGCTTGATACATGACAAACAGGCCATATTTAGTATATTGAACAATACACGCTTATACAAATAAAAGCCATGCCTTTTTCCAAGATATGACAATCCAAAGTCTGCTTAATAGAAGACAACGTAGTGTCAATTTTACAAATCAATTAACGGAAAGTAAGAAAGTAGGTTTAACGGCAAAAACATGTCTCGTATTAACGACACGGGAACAGTATAGGTGCTGTCTCAAAAACCTTTAATTCTATTTTACATTTCAATACGTCTCAACTTTCAATCAATCGTAATAAATTAGATTCTTTACATTTGATAAAAACCTAGGACAGTTATATAAACTTATGAGATAACGACAGTATGGCCAAAAACGGCATTGGGCCTGAACGCTGTATTATATAAACATAGCTATGTAATCATAGTGTATCGGGCTGAACGCTGTATTATATAAACAAAGCTATGTAATCGTAGTGTAATGGGTTTTAGCATAACGGCAGATCGTCTCAAAAACTGTTAGCAGAGTTGCTATTATGTTTTTGTTTATATTTTAAATGATGAAATAAATTCATACTGATCGTTTTGTGGAAATGTTGGTGCATACATTCAAATGCCCAAATGAATGTGCACTTCAAATCTCAATACACAAAATCACAGATTGTAACCGCTTAATTTCGTTTTCACTCTATCGAGTGGGTTGAAGTTTTCAAATGGAGTTCGTTTGATGTCTTGTCTCCACTATTCGAGTGTTTCCCACCTCGAGTCAGAGCGGCACTTGATGGTCAGTAGTGGTCAAGAGCGTCTAAAACGAGAGGTGGGTGGATGGGTATGCTGTACAGCTCGCGAGAAGGGACAGAATGCCATCAAAGAATGACCATGGAACGTTTAAAGAATTCCACAGTGGCTGGTCAAGAATAGAGCTGAGAATGTCACAATTTATACTGTTAATTGCTCAGCAGGACAAGTACAACAAGCCACTAACTCTAGCACGTCTCCCGAAAAAGGTCTCGCCCTGGTCATCGGTCCCGCGGTGAAGATTAAGTAGCCTCACAAAACAGTTGGCCTGCTCAATTGAACAGCTCTAGTGCCTGATAATGATGAAATCACCACCAGTTTTACAATGAAGGGCTAATGACGATATCGGCCGGGATAATTAGACTCCTCGCCGAGATCCATTTTAAACGTTTTAATCTAATAAGAAATAAAATGTCAGAATCGTTCGGCTGCGGCAATGTGTTGGGCCGGGCTCGGCTGCTGGCTTGTCATTAGGGTGTTGACACATCAGTATGTTTTGCACCAATTTGTAACAGGAACAAACTCCGGCATTGTAGTGTACAAAACCAGCACCGGGCGATAGTGTCAGGATGTGTTATAGAATACAATTGGACGTGTACGGAAATGACAGGTTTCGGTATTGGAAGATGTTTCAATAGATTTTATCACAATTAACAACCGTTTTGGACTGTTTTTATATAACGATAACACTGGGTGTTGTTTTCAAAGAAAGTGTTTTAAGTTGTTAGAGATTCAATCTTTCCGAATGACGGGAATTGGATCCTATTTTAATTAGATTGCTGCTGTAACAGATATTCGTTATGCTGATAAAATCAGAATAATCTTAATCAATAATCGGTCTCGAAATGCTTTCGATATTGTGTGAACATAACATTTCATTTGTTTAATGTCGAGTTCATTATTTTTATTACAAGTAAGATACACTTTCAAAATAATTTAAGAAATTTTGTAATCTTCATACGCTGCGTAATGATATAAACTTACGAACATCGTTAATATCATAGAGGCTCGAAAGATGTGATATTGGTGTAATTTCGTCATCAATCTTAAATATGAAAGCTAAAAAACAGCGTAACCACACTCATCACTTTGGTGTGAATATTATGATCACAGGAGTGTGACTAAACATTATAATCACAGGAGTGTGACTAAACATTATAATCACTGGCGTATGACAAAACACAAAAATTAACTACTAGAGTTGATTTACCACAAAAACCCGTTGAATTGTGATTATACATTATAATAACTGTGGTATTACCACTGGTATGAATTCACTACTGGAGTTTGATTAAACACTTCAAATCGTAAGAGTTTGTGTGATTAAACATTATAATTAATGAAGTGTGATTTATCGCTCGAAATCATGGGAATGTGGTGAATAATCTAAATTGTAAATCTTGTGTTGTATTCATTTTTCAAGATACAAGGTTGTATAGGCTCTGCTGGTGGGTGTTTTAGTCCCCGAGGTTTGCCGTAACCTTGATGGCCACAGTTGTCTCTTTTAAATAGTGGCATGGTTCATAATATACACACTTTACCGATTATTAAATTTGAAATTTGAAATATAATTCCTACATGGTTTTTAAGATTCATAATAAAGGAGTTTACACACGATGCCCCTTTGTTTCAATAGTAGCATGGGCGATTTGGATTACCAACTTTTTGGCTCCTAGCATATATCACTGATGAGTCCTATATAGGGACGAAACAGCTGTATATAATGTAACGTTATTCTTTTCTGGGGGCTTACTGTATCTATTAACACATTTTAAACGTGCAATCATTTGTGCGTTAATTACGTTCATCTTACATGTACAAGAAGTTGTTTTAGTTTAGTTTAAACATATTTTATTGATACAAAAGGATTGGGCACAAGTTATTAAACTTATATGAAGCCCTCTCCAGTTTGTAATCATTGTCAGGTGCTTTAGAATAGGCTACATTGTATCATCTAACTTTTAAGTAATTGTTTTCCTATAATATGCAAAAGTAGATATAGTAGTAACAGTGTAAATGAACGAATTAATCAATATTACATGTGACATGTTCTGGTCTTTTTCTTATTCCGACGAGGGTCTGTTATTGTTTTGCTTACTAGAATACAGAACCACGTAAGTAAAGGTACTTGTAAAGGAGAAGATTTCTTTTTGGTGATATAATTAACGACATTAAATCAAATCTTCGTATTATAATTTAATAGGGTTTCTAGAATTAACAGATATCGATGACATAAATATGTGATAGATGAAGCCAATCCAGTCTCTCTAGATCACTTATTAGCCAGTAATGAATTATTAATATAATTTTCTATTATATTTTGTCCAAGTCTGTTACACTCCATCACAAACTGAATTGCGTTTCTACATCAATTGTACAGCTCGTTGGTTATTGCTAATTCTCCTAGGGGTATACTATATACGTTGTTGCTTATTTCTTAAACAGGAAAACGGTTTGTGTTTGTAATTGGCATCACCAGCTCACAGTTTACTACAGAAATACCAGTGTGTCTATATAGTTGTGCTGTTATTGTGGCGACTTGAAGTGGTACAAATTAGCCGGGCCGCCCGGGCACACCGCCTCCTCCCTCCCCGAGGATGTACATGGCGGTGACAATGTTTAGGTCTATATTGTAACATTGGGGAGATGTTCCGTTCGACAGATATTTAATCAGATTTGCTTGTTTATCGCGTGGCTTAAGAAAACACAAAGTCCTTAGAGACCGCCATTATTAGCTGAATATTTACTTTCTGTTCAGATTCGTTCTGTTTCGGTGACGACGGGTCCTCACTACAAGTATGCCACTTAGCGCGGATTTTTGTTGAATGATTTTGTTAACTTCCGGTGGGCGTGGCTAGTGAGTACAGGTAAGCGGGCTAAGGGGATAGCCAAACCCAGATTGATGATGCTTTTAGGCAAATAATGACGGGCTTTATTTATTTTTATTCACTTTTTGTGATAATATTTGTTTAAGTGATCTCCTAACTCGTTTGATGAGTTGTTGATTTAGTAGTTACGTTTTAAAATGACTTGCACTGAAAGTTAATTTGTTTATCTAATATTGCTGCAATCTATCATATCAATGAGAATGCAATGATAATCTCGTGCTCATTAAACACATTTATATTTAAAAACCTGTCAATATTTTAACTGCAGGATCGGGTTTGAACACAATGCGTCTAAATTTTACTGGATTGAAACAGAATATCTTTGGTATGTTAAAATAATGTATTCTACAAACCATATTTGAGCGTGCGGGCTATCAATTTACTTGCCTGTATCAGAATTATGTTTATAGACTTAAAAAATGAGTACCGGATATGTAATAGTTTTATGCCATATTCGTGATATATAAATGGTTTTCAATGAGAAGTCAATAGATATTCTGTTTTATATGCTTTTAGTTTTAAATAAACAACAGGAGTGATTCAGAACGACACACTTATTTAATATTGCCGGGCGGGACGATGCTGGGCAGACACACTTTAATCATTCTGATTGGTCATTTTCCCTTGATATTCTCATTGTCAATAATTTAATTCGAGACAGTTATTTTTCACTAGTGAAAGTACCATTGTCATATCTCTCACTGCAGGGAAAAATACATTTTTTGAAAGAATTATTCTGCGATATTTCACTGGTAAAATATAATAAACACATGTAACAACATCACTTTTAGTATATCGTATTGCTCCCATTTAAGAAGGTGTCATATTATATGTATACTTTACGATATTTGTGTGTGTCCTGATTCGTATCCAATCAAATTAATGTACCTTTACGTATAATCTGACATATTTTATGAGTAGCACATGCGACAAAATCGATGTTCTTGTTCCGGCTGTTTTCCATCTTTTTGCTCCTATTTTACATCAATGATACATTTCAGTTGATAATGCATTGTTCATTATCCTGATTATTTTACTAGAAAATTAACTTAAAAAAATTAATGCAGAAAATTTGCGTCAATCCTTATGAAAATTTGATCCTACTCCATGCGAAAAGTTGCGCCAATCCACCCGAAACATTGCACCCTAGCCACGTGAAAATGTTCCCAATTCATACGAAAACAGATCAGTTACTAAATAAAATCTGTATCGGCGTACAAATCAATTACTCTATTTGCAAAAAGAAATCCCCCTAAAACTGTGATTGAATAAAGAGTTAATAGTTTGACGGCCTTACAAATACGTCTTAATACAACAAATTCTTACTTTAAGCAGAATTCATGAACTTACTTCTTAAATTGGAAAAATATTTTATCAAAGTTTTTCAAAATATTATTACAGAAAAATTACATTTCTACTTATAATATCTAAAAGATAATGGTTACCGATTATATTCATATTGATGATGATGACCTCAAAATTAAAACTAATATATGTTAGCACTACTTAAAATATAATTTTTGGTTTGTGAGTTTAATATCGTGTACTGAGTTTGCTTGGGTGTTATCAGACCATATTTTCATACATGTATGATTACAATCTGTGTGTAAAAGATTAATACGCATTTACTATACGGCAGTATGGTCCACAGTGTGTGTACACTATTTATGCATGATATATATGTATTCATTATTTATGCTAGTTAGTGTATGATTATGAGATTGTATATGCATATTTGAATGTATAATCTGTACAAGGCAATGTAGGTATATTTTTTGCTTACATATATTATTTATACACTTCAGTGTTTTGATTGTATATACATTGTATGGATAAAACCGTTTGTGACTACCTATATGTTATATAATCTCAAACTTAACTCTTATAATTCGATAGCAATTTGCAGGAAATGTTTTCGAATTTACACTAGACCATTTTTAAAGTTTTAAGGTATTTATCTTTGATGTTTTACGAAGATATTTTATATCACCATAATATTATTTATACGCACAGTTGAAACACACGATGAAAATAACCCTATATTTAATCATTATATTCTTTGAAATAATTTGAAAAAACGACTAAACTATACCGGTATGTGTTCGTTCTTATTATGATAATTGATCTTACAATAATTACATTATTACTTTTTCCTGAATGTCCTAAATAATGTTATTCACAAAACAAATTCGATATAAGTTATATATGTAATTCTAGATAAACAAAGACGTAATTTTTTCATAACAACTTACCGTCCTCTAGACATGGAGCTTTGAGGCCGTATCCCGGGTTATCCCCGTACCTGGGTCCCGGGAGGTCGGGGATGGTCTGGATGGCGTTGGGTTGGTACTGGTTGTAGGATGTGTCCATCCGCCACGGATTGAAGTTGGCACAAGAGGTCTGTGGCATCATTGTTTGATCACGGTAGTAATTCTGCTGCTGAGGCATTTCCCCTCCACACGATCCGGAATTATGTCCGGAGTTTAGTCCGGAGTTTAGTCCGGAAATGTACATTATATTAGATGGTGACATGCCTTGTGGGTCAAGTAAGTCCGGACTTGGGTTTTGTCGGCAAGACTGAGTGGGAAGTCCAAGAATTTCCTGGATGGCGAAGGACGGACGCTGGACGGGCTGTGTGTTATACATCTGTTGGAAATGTCCACCGGAACTGTACTGAGACTGGAAACCAAGCATTGGTGGTGACGCAGAATTTATAATTGTATTTGCGGAATTAATTATTGTATTCATTTTTTTTTTTAGATTTTTCCGAAATAAAATCTTAAAAAACAATATATCTTTTCGTATCGAGTATTATCCCGGGCTGTTGTTAAGTGTCTGCGATCAATTTTCACGTCTATAACTCAATACAAGTTGGTTTTCCTTGAGTAGTCTTACGAGGCCAATTTTGTCCATCAAATTACGAGCCAGTGCGCTAATAGGAGGTGTTACCATCGACCAACACGTTTTATGGCCAGTGTTTTATCTCTTATTCGACTCTGACAGAAATCCCCCGTAATCCAGGTAATTCACTGCTCTCTTCAACCTATGTAGCTCTATAGGAATTTCTTGATTTCAAGTGCCGTCCCATAGACGTGCTCTCGTGCAAAACTCGAGACCTAGACTTTTGACGTAAGATGTCACATGTAGTAATTAGCTATTGTCTTCCGGTATAAGCTCCGCCTACCTACCCAGGGAAAGGTGTGCGCCCATTCACTGTACTAGGACTGTTTGTCAATCATCGGAATACCTTGACAGCCCTGGCCGACTTTGGTGTCGGTCAGATGTAGGAAAACAAACATGAGCGCTCTGATTGGCAATAGCCCCGCAGTGAATTCACCACGGGGTCCGTACCGACGGTATACACTTTTGACTGGTTTGAATTTAAAGCCAAACAGTTATGATATTTTATACTAATTGGGTGAATGATAAGGTTAGTTTCCATACTTTAAGACATAAGAACTTTATGTTTTCTTTATCTGTAAAACGAAATATTCGAGTCTTATAAACACTTGATATTTCCTCATGAAAAGGTCTGTGATGAAATTCGTTTATAATCATTTAAAAAAAGTTTCACATGGGAGGAATCCTGGCGAAATCAATATCACAGGAGATGCTTTTCTTTATAAAGTTAATTCAGTCGAAATGTTTCCTAGATATTAGATAATAAAACGTTGATTATACTAATATCACACACATTCATATTATGTAGCCAATCAATGTGCTCATGTCAATATTTTTACACAAAACAGCGTTTATTTCTTAATAAAGTTGCTAAAAAAGCCTTTTTGTTAAAAATGGTAAAAGTGGTACGTTCAACTAAAAGAAAGACGCAACCAATTTTCATTTCAAAATGATATTTTCATAACGTTTACTAAATGATCAGAGGCATATATTTTTAAAATTTTGCTGTAAACAACGAAATATTGACATTTTTTTCTGAAATTCCGCTACAAAATCTATACATATTTAAAAGTTACTTCATCTGGAGGGGAAAACTCGCAAATGCGCGTCGCGGCATGTCCTCAATAACTGATGTATTTGACCATTCCTTGTTAACGTCTAAATGGCGTAATTATCACTCGTACGCATGCTTATGTATCCGTGCTAACGACCATACGCATGCTTATCTATCTGTGCTAACGTCCTTTTGAGTATCCGAACTATCGCCCGTACGCATGCTTATGTATCAGTGCTAACGACCGTAGGTATACTAATAATTATCTGTCTGTGCTAACGTCCGTTTGTGTATCCGAACTATCGCCCGTACGCATGCTTATGTATCCGTGCTAACGCCCGATTGTGTATCCGAACTATCGCCCGTACGCAGGCTTAACTATCCGTGCTAACGCCCGTTTGTGTATCGGAACTATCGCCCATACGCATGCTTATGTATCCGAACTATCGCCCTTACGCATGCTTATCTATCCATGCTAACGCCCGCTTGTGTATCGGAACTATCGCCCGTACGCATGCTTATGTATCCGAACTATCGTCCGTACGCATGCTTATCTATCCGTGCTAACGCCCGTTTGTGTATCCGACCTATCGCCCGTACGCATGCTAATGTATCCGAACTGTCGCCCGTACGCATGCTTATCTATCCATGCTAAAGACCATACGCATGCTTATGTATCCATGCTTACGCCTATACGCATGCTTGTGCATCTGAACTAACGACCGTACGCATACTGATGTATCCGTTCCTACGCCCATGCTGCCGTGACGGAATATTATATATATACTATTGCCCATGTTGGTGTGAGGGATGTTACCTATCGCTGATATAAGCGGGTGTGATTCCCATCGCCCTGTTAATAGAGTTAAATGGCAACCAAGTATGATCTAATACAATTGTCACCTGCAACAAAACCATCCTAACGAACCTGGGGTGTGACAACTGTACCTGTCAGGTTCCAGTGCTACCTGCGGAGACGATGAATCCTTATTGTCAGACCAATAAAGCTGACCACCCCGGCCTACACCCGGCCACCCGACATGTCAGGCCTGACAGGTCTACCCGTCAGTCAGACCTATTCTTTCCTTTAACATACACATCTACCCCTTCTCACACGTAACATGACCCTACACAATGACCAGACCTCCACGAAAACCCGGCAAATGTCACGCCGAAGTCCACCGATAGTATTAGTAATAATGTGTTGAACACTGTGGTCTTAATTACAGTTCATTTCGACCAGAGGTAATTTTTTTCTAGTGTATTCCGCTATGATAACACATAAGGAATACCTACCACAATAACTAGGGGATTTTCTATGTGCGTGTTTCGTTACATTTATGCTAGAGACAGCTTATTTAAAATTTACGCTTGCTTATGGCGAGAGCGGGCGGAGTTACACAGAACACCCAGTGGGGATTGGCCTCTTCAATGGCGGCGTAATTGCCATTGAATTATAGAAATTAGGTTGTTACTTAGGATAAATTGGGCACATTTAACAGAAGGCTCGAGTAGAAGAGCAGCAGCCATCACATAGTTATTGCCTATATCAAGAAAGGTCGGACGATTGACGAAATACCTATTCATTCTTTTTATTTAGGATTACTTCCCCTTGAGTTTGAATAGTTTATCATCTATCAACTTGGTTGCACATCGCTTATTAAATTCTTTTTAGCGACAATTACTATATTGACTGTTGTCTGTTACCTTGCATTGATGTAAGTGTGCTTATATATATAAATAGACGAATTTCTTTCAAAGTAAAAGCCCAACCTCCAACTTAGAGATTGAGAATAGTATGTGCCATTCCGCTTTTTTGAGAGCTGAAAAAGTTTCATTAACGTTATTTGCGTCGTTGTTCTTTGGATTATACAGTCTCTATGTTCTTAAAGTATTAAGATAATAAAACACCAATACTATACAATTTGGCGAATAAAAAATAAAGTTAGGCAAAACATAACATACAATTATGTAACAAGAAAGAGTACAAAATACCGTAAAAGTACAAAATAATGAAACGCCATTACAAAATAATGTAACGCCATTACAAAATAATGTAACGCCAAAACATAGCATACAATTATGTAACAAGAAAGAGTACAAAATACCGTAAAGGTACAAAATAATGTAACGCCAATACCACGTAGTGTTATACCAAATGCAAAATAATGTAACACCAATACAAAATAATGTAACGCCATTACAAAATAATTTAACGCCAAAACATAACGTTTTATGTAACAAGAAAGAATACAAAATACCGTAAATGTTCAAAATAATGTAACGCCAATACCAAGTAGTGTTATACCAAATGCAAAATAATGTAACACCAATACAAAATAATGTAACACCAATACAAGGCAATGCCAATAAAAATAATGAAATACAATATAGAATAATGTATCACGCATACAAAAATAATGTAACAAGATACGTGAACAAAAAATATAAATCACCGATAGAAATAATGTGACTCCAAACAAAATAACTTAAAACCCAATCAAAATATAATGTAACGCTTGTATAAACTATTGTAATTATAACCAAAACTATGTACGTAGCACCAATATAACATATAATGCAATACCAAAACAAAATGGTATTACATCAATAAAAAAATATACTGTAACGCAAATATATATTCTGGAGTACCAAATTTAAAATAAAAGGTATCGCCAATACAAAATGACATAATACGAAACGAAATAGGGAAGACAATATCAAACAAAATGCCACCAACTCCAAGCTAGCATTCTAACGTCAATACGAAAATAATGTAACGCAAGAAAAAAAATACATTGTAGAGAAACGCCAGAAAAAATAAACTTGTGTTATGCGTTGTAAAAACAAAAATCCGCAATGATTTTGAAAAGGATATCATTGGAAATTCGACTTCTGTATATAATTAAATATAAACAAAAGAATAAGTTGCATCAAACTACTTTCGGATTAAAAAATATTCAAGCGAATGTCTATGATTTTTTTACGGGTGTGCTTCGTTATGCAGTTCGGACTGCCCGGGTTACTACTTCGTACCGTAAGCTGAACGTTTATCGCGAGCCAAAAAGGTGCGATCGGTTGGACCATAGCTTTTCGTTTCTAAAATAAGGTCGGACCTAGTAATCTGATGCTGCTTTCAGGTGAGCCGTGACAAAGTCTTGCAAGGTCTGCATAAATATTTGCAGGTCCGCCAGGATTTATACCCGAAAATATTCCACTTAAAAAACGAATAAGTGTACAGCAATCCCAACTAACATTTCTGTACTGCAGCTCAAACTAGGGGCAATGTATGCGATCTGATATAGATGGTGAGGTTTTATGGGAGAGGAGGATATGTACAGTAATCTTAACAATCGGGAAACCTCATGCTCCGAAACCCATGCTCAGGTGCATTCTAGTTCATTATTTTGTTAATATTTGAAAATGTTGAAAATATCTTATTTATAATTGCAACTCATACAAACACATAACAACTTGTTCCGTTGATGTTAAACACCTATACTAGTGCTTTTATAGAGCTCTTTATGTTGAAGTTATGTATGTATAATGTTTGACAAACCCAGAGAACTTTCACGGGAAGTCTAAAGCTGCACATCTTCCAATTACTACAAAACACGATACACAATCTTCAGTAAAATAAGCATGTTATGTGATTAAACTCACAAAGATTGTTATAAAAACTGTCTGAAATAGGTATTTACAAAGGCTCATTTATCTCGGCTCAACTTTATATAACCTGCCCGCGTGTTGTATGGCGTTAGGCTTACCACTATGCTGGCTAGAGCCGTGGGCTAATCCCGTGTGCAGCTTGACACACACAATTGGGCTAGTTAGCGGCACTCAATTAGCTGTCTTTCGTGATAAGAATCCAATGAACATGGAATGCAGTTTTTTCGTTAGTAAGTGTACTCTCAGAACCTATTATTGTGGACCTCCGTCAAACGTACACACTGAGAGCTAGGGCAGACTTGGACATGTCTTTGCAACTGTTCGGATTCATCACTAGATAATACTTATGCATTTTGTGTATTTTTTCCTCGATTTCCTCCAGTTTTACTAATTTACCCGGAAGACCGACTTAGACGATAGACGATAACGATTATTCTGTAACTGTACATGATAATCCCAACTGTCAAATCTTCTCGTCTTTGGTGGGATCAGATCACATAATTCACGTTAAATAGTATATGTGTGTATAGGTCTCTGATCAACTCAACATCAACCAGCTTGTCTACATATTTACAAATAAACGATTATCACATTAGTCAACTCCCGACTTCTTTCATGTTTTCCGTGATGGACGTATATTGTATATATATCCTTTGTTCATGAGCCTCCGCCTCCTCTCCTCCTCCTCCTCCTCTACTCCTCCTCCTCCTCCTCCTCCTCCATATATAGCAAATTGTTCATGAACGTGCATGCACGAAGTAGCCTTTTATAAAACGTTTCGTGGGGAACGGAATGTTTTAGCTCTACAGGTATTTAATAAATGAAAATATATCAAAAATGTCGCGGTATCAATGCATCGATATTTACTACCGAGCGTATTACAATAACACGATTACAATGGAATTGTTTAATTTGAAATCAAAATCTATTATTTTTACAAACGTCTGAAAATGTTTGTCCAGTAAAACTAGAATTCAAAGGCCACCATCGGTAAATCGTCAATTGTTTTCATTGCAGGTGATCTGTAAATAAAGGTTGATTAGTCATATATATAATTGTGATACAAAATAAATGCAGTCAGTTTTAAAAGCGGGCTCTTTACACCAGTGATATATAAATAAAAGTGGTCATTCGAGATGGTTTGATTCAGGTCCATGGAAAGCTGTGAATTTCCAAATAAAATTACTTCCTAATCACAAGATCATGCAAAGTATTTAAATGTTGCACCATAATGCATTTTTTATTTGAAAAAAGTTGACATTGTAAAATAGTGAAATATATTCTTACTTTGATGCCTCCAATTATAATCTGAACGATCAACAAGGTTTGATATAAAAAGTCATAATTTAGGGAACTTCCTTTGTATCTAAGCTTTTTATGCAAAATCCTAAATCCTTGCTTTCTCCAAACCTTTAAATAGATACACAAGGGCGACTGTATATTTGATGTTAAATGTTTTGAATGAATTCAAAGACCATGGTGATTGTACTAAATTAAAAAAAACAACATTTCAACAATGAAATTTAAAAAAACAACATTTCAACAATGAAGAGTAGTAGGTATAAAATAATAGCTGGTACCAGATAATCTAAATGATCTGTAGTCATTACTGTTACTGAGGCCAAAACGGTAATTTCCTTTATAAAAGTCGTATAGTATAGTTCAAGTAATCAGGAGTTAATTGTTATGCAATTCATATAACCGATTGGAAACTTTGCGTTATATAAAGCATCAGTACGGGCACATGATGGAAGTCCAGTTGCAATGCGAGCAGCTTTGGACCTCTTCATATTCAAATCTAGCAAAAGCATCCTTTAACTCGCAAGCATATTCTAAAGCTGGTAAAATATTTGATATATTCTCAAATCAGCTTCACGACTCCTAAGTCGATAAGCACTTCAGTTTCCGTAAGACGTAAATTTTTCTTATAACAGAAATATTAATCTCACTAACTTGATCAGGCTTAAGCTTCTTCGTATTTAAAATAAATGTAAATGTAGCTTGGCATTTTTTATGATAATCAGCAGTTTAAAAAATATCAATTTATTTTGCTAAATCTTCAATTATGTTTGCAGAATTTTAAATAAATATTCTATTGTTCAAGCATTAAATGTTTAGAATAAGTAGGTCTCTTTCAAAAGATTCTAGAAGTTTAAGACAACTCGATGATGACTTTTAAACCGAAAGGACGGGAGGCTTGTTTGAACATGAAACTTATGATCAATTAGTAATGAAAGGGATCCCTGAATTTAGCCTTGATGTGCTTCTACTAAAATTAGGCAAAGAGAAGAAAATAATAGGAAGAAAAGAAGTTCTGACGACTGACAGATTTTCAAACCAGGTGAACAATCATCGGAAATCCCAATCCGATTTTAACTTCACTATCAAAACTCTATCAAAGCTTTTGATGTGTTACAAATTACAAAATACTTCACAGGTATGGCTTTTGATCCACGCGCAGTGCATATTTGCTGATTACATATCAATCAGTTGATATACTGTTAAATTTGTAAAGCATATATGAAATCCTATTGAAGCTTTTAAAACAAAGTCTTTTTTACAAAACTATTGCACAAATGTTTGATGATTTGCCTCATGTAAGAGAGATTTCTGTCATCCTTCTTTACTAATGCCATACAAATGGTTAATTTTCATGTATTTTGATAAATTCCTGTCAATAATGACATATATCAGATAGTATTTCGATGAGATACAATGTGTTAAACATTTGTCAACATAGGGTGGATTATTCTACCTCTTCCCGAGGCCTTCCCAAGCTCCAATATCTGTAGTACATCGCACATATGTATTTTGGAAGAATTTATTCTTATATAACTAATTAGTTTATCAGTGTTTGGCTATATAACAGGAACATTTGGCTATGTAACTGTCAACTACATAAATATTATAAAACAACTCAGTTTAGTTGGATCCATAGTAGCAATATATTATCAGTAAAATGATCCTCTAGAGTGGTTATTGATTGTTAAGTATAATACAACTGAAATGAACGTTTAATAAGGCTCTACTAAGACGCTTGACCAAAGGACAAGTAACCGTCAAATATACTATAACCGCGCGTGCTTTTTATGTTATTGGTTGTATTACTCTCGATTTGAATTATTAATAGTGAGATATGAGGCTGACCTTGGGTTCCTATACAGCCTATCCCTGATTCTTTAACCTTTTCTAAGTTCAGTGGATAGCCAAGGCTTGTCATTATAGCTTCTTCTTTAAAAGCAATGAGACAAATAATCCGTAAAATGCTCGCGTGATCATTAATCAAAGCCTTTAAAATTGTAATCCAATTAAAATTAGAAATAATGTAATCAAAATCTGTTCTCTTGTCCTGCTAAACTGTGCTTTTACCAACCTGCTTAAACGCAAGGAAACTTACTAAACTTTCCACACGTACTATCGAACAATCAGTAAACAAATACAATGAGATAAAACATAGGATCAAATGAACTGGATCTAGTCGGACATGTTCGAGTATTGTTTATTATTACGTTAGAAAATGAAAGTGCCATAAAAAGCATGATTATTTAAAGCAGTTATTACAATATTTGGTTAGCCTGCTGAATAACCGAACTACTCGGTAGTGAAGCGGACGTAAAAACCAATCAATCAATCATATTTGGTACAGTATAGATTAAGCCTGGTTTGACTGTGTCGACTACAACATGTTCTATACCAATTACGGTATAATATCATTTTAATACAAATGTCATCTTGGAGGTGTACTGGTCTAAATCGCGTTCAATTCCGCCATAAAATATATAGGAAAATAGGTCAAAGTGGATTAAATGAACAATATTACACCGGTACAAAATATTTAAGTCAATGACACATAAATATGATAATTTTAATGTATGGTAGTATGTGCCATTTCGTTATTATGTTAAGAAATTGAGAACTGCATTTTTAATTGCTAAATATCGTTCTTTCGTGCTATATATGACTCGAAAATCATCATGAGAATTTTGAAATTAGAAGCATAAAATATCGCCACATGCTTTTTCTGGTGATATTACAACAAAGTTGACGTTTGGCTTAAACTGTGATGTAGACTTTAAAGCTGAAACTGGATCTTATTATGTAAAAACAACATTATAAATTGTATGCCAAGGAAGTTCCAGTTAAAAATGTTTTCAGGAGTGCTCCGGATAAACAAATGTGATTTAACTTTTTTTTAATCTGACCTTGACCTTCACAATGGTATATCACCAGGTGCAATAGCATTCATTAATAGATTGAACTATTAGTCCAATTTCACAAACACGCCAGAATCCAAAAATCATCCCATAATACGCCGCCTAATGATGATACGCTTATCAAAGGTTTCCAGAATTTGTTCTGAATGGTCACAATGTTTATCACAATATGGGCCATAATAACTATATCTTTTACTGCGGTAAGTGTGGTGGTATGGTACGTAGAGGTTAGTATTTTTGCAGGTGGATTTGATCATGCAGCAAACCTTTTCTTGTTCCTTCTCCATTACGCTAAATCATTTATGTGATTTGGCAATATCCCACCTCTAGAATGTGTTGACGGGGAATAAATAAGATAATCTGCATAAATCTACATTGTCCAACAAACTGAGCTCACAACACTATCAAAGCTGACAAAGGGTGTTAGAGGTTTTGTCGTCTGGTACGACTATACATTAAATTTGCTACAGAGGTTGGATAGCTTGCTACAGAGGTTGGATAGAAATCATATGTCGGCAAGGTCCCGCACACAAGACCTGTGCTGGATATTTTAAACATTTTTCAACATATATATTATCATCTTTTATTTAACTTATTCAGAAAAGAAATCCGCCTAAGTATCTTCATTTTAGGTTTATTTACAGCGTAATCCTTTGGTCATTATACTTGGAAGTATCATCAGCATGGTCAACAGTTGTGACATGGCCATCTAGACGAAGAAAAAGAACTTGGAGTGTTCAGTTTGATCTGCTACGTCGTCTGTAAAGTTAAGTATTATATTAGCGTTAGTTATTTTGGAATAGTTTAAGGAAATGGCAGGCGAACTCTCAATTTGAAATTTTGGAAGAATAGATTTATGATGTAAGATATCAATGATGTTGATTACGTCTAGTTCCTAGCAAAGTTAGCGTTGTCATGTGTAAATGTCACAGGACTTCACGATTGTTGTTTTCAATTGAAGCATTTGTATAGTTATACTTTATTTTTTTTTTACCATTTTATCTTTTCGTTCAATATTCTGATATAATATATAAAGATACAATGTTTCTATTTACAACAATGCCATCAGTTTTGTTTAGATTTTTTCCATTACAATTTCTCAAATTCTCACCATTGTTGCACTATATAGTTACATTACATCATAACAATTATACTATATCACCATAGTTACAATACATCATCACAATTATACTATATCAGCAGCTGAACTATTTATCCATAGTAACACTTTATCGCCATAGTAACACTTTATCGCCATAGTCACACATTATCATCAAAGTTACTGTTTATAACCGTATTAACTCTTAGTTACTATAGTTACACTACATCACCATAATTACAATATATCACCATAATTACACAATGTAACCATAGAAACACTTATCACCACAGTTACAATCTATCATCATGGTGACAACACGATTTTACTTTATCACCACATTTTTATTACATCATACCAGTTACATGATATTACCATTTCTACACTATTTTTAACATAGTTACTCTCAATTACCATTATTTACACTTACAATTTACAAACAAATTAATTGATGGTATTGCAAAAATGGTTAAACAAAAGGCTCAAAATGGGCAAAAGAATTTACAAAATAAATCTTTTAACGAAGCACATGAAATTAAATTCGATTTTTTAGTGTATTCCTTACGTTGAACTCTCAGACGCAAGATTCATTTGATACAGTATAGATAATAGCCATATCGGTCCTATTACATTTGATACAGTATAGATAATAGCCATATCGGTCCTATTACATTTGATACAGTATAGATAATAGCCATATCGGTCC
>JAUMHH010051108.1:25810-44019 GCA_032359455.1 Chlamys rubida
TATTACATTTTGTGTAAACAGTTCCCACATCGGATTTACTTTTAACAACAATCTTACCAGATAGATTATAAACAATAACCGTACCCAATTTATTATAAACAATATTCATATTAGTGATTTATTTTAAACAATAATCTTACCGGTTCTATTATAATCAATAACCGTACCCAATTTATTATAAACAATAATCATATCAGTGATTTATTTTAAACAATAATCTTACCGGTTCTGTTATAAATAATACCATTCATTATAAAAACTACCATATTTGATTATTGTACATTGTGGGATCTCCTTGAAGGAGGAACATGCACGCTATTCAATTCATAATTATCATTTCTATAAAAATAGTAATTTAAGCTTTACCTGATAATTGAAAATTAATCATTCATTTAGCCGAAATATATATATACTACACTAATGATGCCATGCATTAACACAGAGAACAGAGGCAATCAAATCAAAACAATTTATTTGAAAATCTTAAAAATCTTGAAAGATATATTTTGTATTTTCCCAGATAATTTGGCAGTCAAATAGTTTATTTCAAACTTCCTACAAAGAGCCTGCCTCTGTGTCCTAGCTCTGACTACCAACCGTTAAGGTTCACGCTCCATTACACGGACACGCCTACATTACGCCTCATTTATCACACTCGAGCATGCATCCATAGCTACAAAATACTCTGTTTACGACTGTTAGCTTAAGGAATCTGAAGAGTCAGTTCGAAGACAATTGAAATGGAGTTAAAAGAGACCGAAACTCACTCGCATTTAGTTTAAACTCGTGGTCATCAATACCAACTCCCGAAATAAAGGCAAAAGCTTTTTTTAGACTTATTATGCCAATGAAATGAAATGGAAAAGATTAATTTTCAAGTTAATGCTAATTGCACGGTAGTTGCCGTAGAAGAAGGTTGTGGTTTGCCCGAGGTAAGAACAGGCACTGCATCCATAACGCCGCATTATCCCTCACGACAGGAACGATATTAATTGGTCCAAGTTTCCTTTTCTGTATTAAGTTCTGGGGTGCTGGGTAAACGTTTGTTGTGTCTAGCAGAGATGTTCATCTGTTGATCGCAGTTCGTCACCCACAGCTGTGAAGCAGACGTCACGTGCATATATCAATATAATGTATATACTATTGTCTACGTTTTGTAGACAAATCCGTGTATCAGCACTGTGGCGTATACCTATCAACAACTGTGTGTTTCATCACAAGCAGCCAGTGGGTTAATTTGTCCTATACCATAACTTCTATATTGTATTTGAAGATTCATCACGACTAGCCCGTGACTGTTTATATATATGTATCTCCTGTACCTTATACAATATCTATCATACCTATGGCCACTGGTTGAGTTCTCCCTATACATAGTATAGTGTAGGTTTCATCATGCCTTGCCCTTGTTAATTTCTCCTGTACCTGCTCAATATTTCATTACTCCCAGCTATCTTCAATACCCTCTAACGGTTTCATTACCCCTGGTTTCTTTCTGTTATGCCTTCTAAAGGATGGTTTGATTCTCATTGAACTTAAGGTCCATAACATAAAGCAAGCGTTTTATTTTCCTTTACCTACACTGAAGGTTTCATCACTCCTAATCAGTATAAATTCTCCTATACCTAGTGCGTGTTATCATGATCACTTCTAATGAGTTAGACTGGTCACCGTCTCTAGAATATTTAATAATTAAGGAAACAACTTGAACTCTAAAAATGTTGATCACTTGGATATCTGATTCCTAAGTTCTAAACTAGGGGGAGATAAGCTAGTAGTAAAATGCAGCCGAGAAATTCGTCATAAAACTTAGGGGCTGGTAGCCAGTCTACTAATGAGTGCTAACTGTAGGTTTCGTCACTAGTAACCAGCGGTCTATTTCTGTCCCCGGAGTTACTCGTGTATGAGTTGGTTTCCCCCAGAGATCTTCGCTCTGTACGAGGCCGCGTGTCCGACTCCCCGTGTAATTGGTCATTGGTCTATTATGTCCAATTTTCGCTGTGGGTTTAACATTAGAAGGTGCTGCTCCTGATAAGGTAAACGGGGCTCTAATAGCTTATTACAAGTATCCACGAAATCACTTACATGTTTTAGGTAATGCAAACAGCGCTTTCCCTTTGTGGTATCGCTCCAAAATGGCCTTGTCCCGGGTACAAACCAGTGTAAATGGAACCGAGGACATCTTGTCTGGCTTATTGTGTCTCAAACCATGTTCTGGTATTGTTACTCAGATATTACCTGGTTCCTATGAACGCTTGGTAAATATATATCAACCTCTTAACCCCAAATTCTGGTACATTTCAAAAATATGTGGCGCCGGGCGTTTTGATTCTACAGAAACGGGAACAAACTTTGGTATCTTCTTGCAAACAGTAACAAAAATAAAGCTATAGCGGTTCTCTTTGTTCGTACTTGTTTTCAACAATTCCAACGTTGTTGTCATCATGATCTTATCGAAACAAATTTTTATACAATTTCTTAGAATAAGCTTTAATATTATTCACATAACACAAATGTAACACAATGCAAACATGAAGAAGGAATAGGAATGAATAGGAAAGAAGTGCGTTATTGCTTGTATAGTTGAAGGTCGAACATTGCTTATCTGGCAATTTTAATAACTGTAATAAGAAACTAAATTATTTAACAAAGCATTAACATTCACTTTTCAGGTATCATTCATTTCAGTGACACATCCCATTTGATATGCAGAAAATTAGAAAGAAGAATGGAAAAAATAAAAATAAAATTAAAAGCAAAACAATAAGCTTTTATTTCATTTTTCATTATGTAAAACATGAGAGATGTATCTAATAAGCCTTTGAAGCCATGTAATAAAGACATATGTACCGCTGACATGAAGTTTTCTTTGCTATTTGAAATATACAAGTGGAACAGTACTATTCGACCTGTTGGTGCCAGCCTCTTCGTCCGTCCACCTTTGTCCGTGTGAAACCGGACATAACACATGGATTTTATTAGTCCGTTTCCATTTCACTATAAACATTGTAATTGGACCAAGAGAAAACAGCTATATGGGAACCGTTCTTCTAATACTGCTGTAAGTGGTTTTCAATTATCCAAACACCAAAATGAAAACAATTCATGTGAATTAGGAAAATAGTAAAACAAAAATCATTGGTTGACACACGGGTTTGTGAGAGGTGGCCAATGTAAAGAGGGGCATGGCTCATGTTAGTATACACACACGTGTTCCGGCACGGCGTGCATGCCTCTACTATGACGTGAGAGCAAACAGAAACTGACATAAGTTTAAAATTATTTCTGCTAGAGAGAATTCGATGAGATCAGTCGATTGGGAGACGGACTGCCAACGTTTGACGTGGCATGGGCGACACGCGATAGGGCCCCCTAATCCATTGTAAACAAATAGAAATTGGCTTGATTTGGGCTAAACTGTAATAAAAACATATATGTTGTGGATGGTGTTTGTTTGGGGTTTAGTTGTAACTCTCCCGTTACGGCTCAGTGTACGGTATGTGAATGCCCTAGTATAGTATACACGTGTTGGACTCTCAAACAAAACTTGTTATTAATAATTACACACCATAGTCGTATGACCATTAAAATAAAACGGCATTTAGACGGAGCGGGTCTGTGTTTCTTATCAGGAGTTATACATTTTATTGTTGGTGATAAACGTCTATCGGCATCACCATTTGGTATTTTTTGAAGTAGCAGCAATTATTTTATTTATTTATTTTTAAATAACTTTGGGGAACGCAATGTTTTTATTTCCATGTTGAAATACATTATAAAACATAATGCTAATAAAAGCTATCACGCGTGACATTTTGTAAAAATATGATCGATTGACTGTTTAAAATAACATGTTCTATTTTTTAGTCTTTTAATAAATAAATCCATAAAATTCTTAAATTGTCTAAATACTTTTCACATTAATTTTACACCACTGACACTGAAATCAAGTATTTGAACGTGAACCTTTAGGCATCAATTTGAGCCTTTTTGAAAATGGAATTATGTTGGTTTACAACAATTAGTCGTTCGAAGACTGAACGTAATCATGCATGCTTCAGAGTTAGTAGGAATCAGTTCCAATTATCTGCCTTACTTCGTCGTTTGAATTACGTAAATGTAGGAACAGGAAGTATTACGAGTACTCGGACAAATACTACTTCAAAGGCAAAATAATACTTAAAATGTTTGACAAATAGTCTGCATTACCTGTAGTACTCAAAGGCCTAAAAACACCCGGAATACCTTCTGTGATGGTATTAAGAAACATTCTTAATTCTCATAAAACCCTTGATGGAAGACTTAAAACAGTTATGAACAAACATGGCGCATCTTTTGAACGTTTGAACACCTGTAGTTTTACTTCCCTGGGTATCTGCCCACGGTCAGTTTGTTTTGGGGGATATTTCGAGGATGACTGATCGGGAATATTTGTACTGCAGATAAATACAGATTTGGAATGTTGGTTTGTATCGATAGTAGACTGCTGTGAATCACTGCTAAGCCTGGCTATTGGTCAAACATGCCAGATAAACAAATCGATAAGGATGTCTTGCCGTGATAGCGATATCTCTGTCGGCTTTGTCATGGTAACGGTAAACTTCCGGCGCAAGCGGTGTCGCCACTTCCAATCCAGACATGTGTTTACATTTCGATTGTCTCCCTTCCATCTCCGGTTGTACTTGCCGAACGGACACTTTTGGAGTCGAATGATTTATCATTATTTCGGTTTTGGAGAAAACATTGTTGTGAGTGGGAAATTGAACTTTTTAATATTTTGACATGCGCAACTCGGCAAACAAACAGGCTCCTCCAATCACTAAAAGATAAAGATAAAGTATGCATGAAAAAAATATATATAATAAAATACTCTGATTTTTTTCTTTTAAACATATAATTAAATACTCTCGTTTTTTTCTTTTCGGGACCCCACCCCCGCCTTATAATCGTGATATATAATTTGCCCATATACATGCGTTTAAAAAAAGACTAGTTTTTAAGTTCTCCGAGCACTTAAATAAGCCACTTAAAAAAGTCACCAATATGATTGAGTTGTGCCATTTAAATTATTGTATACAGCGACCTTACAGCACACATTGTCCGCCACGTTACTCAAGAGTCTGGCGGTTTAATTTATACATTTATTGACAGATAACAATTGATTTCAAATAGCATTTGGGGGTATCGTTTATTACAAGTTAAATCAATTAGATTATCAAATATATTACAATTTTGTCGATAAAATGACGAGATTGTGTTATCGATAAGATTGTAATCATACATGTTTATAAATTTGCGGATATATTACCCTCGCCACATTGTGCTTAGAATTATGTCACAGATAAACACTGTATTGTCATGCTTATTTTATTATTATTTTTTTTTTACAAATATTTATTCAATTACGAAATGAACCTTCACTAACCGGATACTTGTATATGTGTCCTTGTAACTGTTCAATTAGGAGAAAGCAAAGAAATGATAATGTCAGATAATACGGAGGGTATATATTAATTGGTCTAATATTTATTCACCAAACAATCAATTTCATCGAATAACATTGCACCATTCTGAGTATTCCACGATGTGGTAGGTTCACTACTCTCTGGATACGCGACGTCAGATTAAATGTTATTTAATTAATATCTCATGATGATCTAGATATATGAGAAGTGGACAACAAGTTCGGAGCTGGTGGGTATTGAATTCCTCAGACTGGTCAATACATCTGAACCTGTGAGTACACGTCGGTAATTCAGGAGAGATTACGAGTTTTGGTTAAAATGACACAGTATTCTAGTGCTTTAAAAGTAGTTTAGGAAACTTTTGTCTTTCTAGAAGTGTCTATTAATCCTAGTCCTAGTTTCACGAACGTTCCACGCCTCAATATAAGTTAAACTTTCTTCTTACGTTATCAAGACTTTCACAATGGGAAAGTTCAAGTAAATAAACTATGTTACTGTACTTAGTTGTTACGGGAAACAGAAGCCTGGTGTCTACTGACCATGACGTTGATATAAATGTCTCATCATCCGAATGGGCGTTAAGAAACATTTTGGAACAGCAGCACGTAACAGTAACGCGTCATATACGAGGTATTTTGCTCTTACTTTAAGTTTTATTTTATTATCGGTATAATATTCCAGTAATACAAACATGATATACATATATGATTCGAAAACAAGTGCAAAGTACTTATGTTAATCCGTCTCCTTTTTTTTAAAACGGCAATATCTATAAGTATATGGAAGAGAAGAGGTTGGGAGGAAGAGGCGCAAAAGGGTTTTAAAGAAAGTATTATGGGGGGTGGGGGGGATATATGGGGGAGTACATTTACTGTATTATAGGAGGAAAAACTGGTTGGAGTATATATTGGATAAGGATACACGTCGAGGACACAGGGACGTGAGAATTTGTTACAGCTATATTTGGACCTACACTAAGGTGTTCAGAGTATGTTTACATGTTTTAGGGGTTTAGATCGACTTTCGGTAAAAATGACACCCCCGATTATTATTATATATATATGAGAAGGGAGGAAAGCTCTCGATGTCGAAATGTCGACCCCACCTACCTTTCTTGCATCAAAAACAACATTTCTAGTTTCTACACCCCTAAAACATGTAAAATTACTCCGAACACCTTAGTGTTCTCAGGTCTCTGTGGTCGAGGGCTGTACATGTCACTGAGGTATTCAACACATAAAAGTGAATTGCATAACATAATGAAAACTTTCCATGCCGACCCCTGAGTATTCCAACAGCCAGTGGTGTACACCAACCTGGTGTAATTTTAAATATTAAAAGTATCAACAAACAAGACTATGACGGTTTGTATACATAAATCGATACTGACCACTTAGTTATTTTACTCTTTTAAAAACATGCATTTATAGCGATGCTTCAAGGAATGATATGTAATAGTTTACCTTCCAATAAATGAGTAGTCAACGGATGGAAAATCATGAACGTACTTCGTTTTCTAATAAAAATCTACACATTTGTCAAAACCTAACTTAATATTTAATCCCATCTCATTTTACAGAATACCATGAGAAAATGTCGTTATAAGGCAAGGGAGGTAACCAGACCTGGTAATGGATCAACAGGATACTTCATTTTAAACGCTATCTAGTATACGGGAGCACCATCTAGGAATGTGAGGTATTCTAAGCAACATTATCTTTATCTGTTTTGTTACTTTCTTTTGCTACAAACTTCGTACTACTAGTATAACACACTATGTTGTCATAACTTATATATATGTACAAAAAAGTACCGCCGGTTGAAGAGATATGAATATAACCGCCTATGTATGAACTCGGATTGCTATACATTTACAATATTCTTTTATCAAAACTCATATTATCAAACCAGTACCTTTGTCATTGTCGACTTGGTGGCCAAAAGTGAGGACGCAAAGTTAAAAAAAAAATCAAGATACTTTTTGTAAATTGGAATTAGAAAAAATTGGCGTGAAGTCATTTCGATACCGAATCTTATGATTTCTTTCTTTATCATGAATCAAATAATTTAATTTAGGTTTCTCATTATAATTGAAAACAAATTTACATCGCCAATTCACTTACCACTTATATTAAATTTGAATTTGAAGTTTAGAAGTTTACAAAGTAAATGTTGTATATAAGCATTCATTTATGTCATAATTACTGTGTTTTGTGGTGAAATTAGTCCAAATTGGTTCAGAAACGGATTCACATTTTTTTTTAATTCCAATTCATTAGTATCATATATTATGTTTTAATCATTGCGATGTGGCCATCGACTATGTTTACATGTGATACATATACAGACATTATATTTATATACAAAACCAAAATTTGACGTCTACATTCCTTTAGTGCTTTCTCTACTTCCTTCAGATGTAGAGGAGACCAGAGGATTGTAATCTCCAAAGTTTGATTTATATAACAGTGGTGTACCCCTTACGTGTTTCAGATGATATTGTTAAATTGTTGATTGTATTCGTAAGTCTTTGTAAACACGGCCTTTCCTTTTTGGTACAAATGTAGCACTAGTATGGTAGGGGACGTAACTCTAACAGTATAGCTAAACCAATCATGAACGTTTGGTTCTTTTTCTTACTTATAAATTTCATACTTATAAAGTGATGTTCATACTATTATCTGCCATACGGTGATGTGCGGGTATGTCCATACCACTATATATCATACAATTATGTAAGATTGTTTTACGTCAGTATAATATTTTTAGAGATACGCAATTCATGTATTGTATGACCATACTATATTATATATAGTACGAATATGCACGAGTTGTATGTTAATTTTGTTATATATTTAAACACCATGATAAAAGTTTTTACATTTTGATCAGGGTATGACTACATTTTGTAAACTGTATGAATCAACCACTATATAACCCGTAACCAGTTTACTAACTGTAGTAACCAAACTTGTGACCACCATACTAACAATAGTAAAATCTTCAACAATATTGTAGTACTTCTGTATAGTATAGTTCTGGGGAGCATCGAATTCATCATTTATCTTAAATAGCATATGTTAAAAAGTTTGAATTTTGAATCACGTCTTAAAGATATGCTTTATTTGCTTATCCTTTTTGTCTAAAAGAAGAAAAACATTGATTAAAAAAAACTTATCTTTAATAGAATCAAGACTTATTTTCATAAACATCACAAGAAAAGTCGAAAAATGTAGTACTGAGGAATACTGGTAGAAGACGTTTTAAGCATATGTATATGTATTCGACTGAGAAATTACTGTTCATCACTTCCTATAGTCATTTTTGTTTAGAACTATAATCTATCTAAAGTGATTAAAGAGCTATTAATCAAGTGGAAAACTACAGTGCTCGAGATCTTGACTTTACTGATAACTCTATTGATGACGTATATCGTCTGCCTGTAACAAAAGTTGTCAGCTATCTGTATTTCGTTATTTCTCCAGACCTGTTTACAATATGACAAACGTGGTCTCCTAACTATTAAGTCCTAGGACAACGAGGCCGGTATAATTTGATGATTCTTAGATTCCCTTTGTTCCGAGATTGTATTAGAATCCAGATCGCCTATGACTATTTTAGGATATTTCAATGTCTTTACAGGGTATTTGTTATTTTAATGTTTTATTCTCCATATTATATCCTTTTTCAACTTTATGAAAGGCTGCCACTTGTGATGCCCTAGGCTCAGCACTATTACCCACGCAATGCCCACCTCCGTAAGCGCATCTATTCATCATTGTTTTTATTAGTGTTAATATTCGTTTGAAATATATTCCTACTTACTCTTATTTTCCCTCTGTCACTTAGTGTCCATTGTGTTCAATGTTGATTCATTTTACTTTAATAGTGGTGTCAAAAGTTGTGTTAGAGTAGTAAGTGCGTGAATATCTTGTTAATATTTGTATCAATAACGCGTGTGAATATCGTGTTTTAAAATTGTGTGAATAATTTGTGTAAATATTGTGTAAATAATTGTGTCAATAAGTTATGTGAATATCGTGTAAAAAAATTGTCAATAAGTTGTGTAAATATTGTGTAAATAATTGTGTCAATAAGTTGTGTGAATACCGTGTAAATAATTGTGTCAATAAGTTGTGTGAATATCGTGTAAAAAAATGGTCAATAAGTTGTTTAAATATCGTGTAAATAATTTTGTCAATAAGTTATGTGAATATCATGCAAATAAATGAATGTTAATACTCTAGGGAAAGTCTATAAATTAAATCAAACCCTCAGACTGACAAAGAAGCTTGGACAGCTAAAGATTGATACAATTCTATGAATGATGGGAGAATATCTTCGCAATAAACATAGAGTTCTGGGTGAATCTTGTCTGTAGGTACAATAAGTTGTGTGACTATATATTTCATGGTATAAACTGTGTTAATAATTGTTTGCATATCGTTTCTGTAAATGTTTCAATATGTTGTGTTAATATCGTGGCATTAGTTGTATGAATGATAAGATCCCTTATACTGAATTTCGCCAATCACTGGCCGTAAAAGACACTACTAATGTTTATCTGTAATGAGCCACGCCTGGTTTTATATATATTAAACCGTTGATATGGTTTGACAAAGGGATGAAAACGGCTGTTGTTTTATATAAATTAAACAGTTGATATGGTTTGACAAAGGGGTTAAAACGGCTGTTGTTTTATATAAATTAAACAGTTGATATGGTTTGACAAAGGGATGAAAACGGCTGTTGTTTTATATAAATTAAACAGTTGATATGGTTTGACAAGGGGGTTAAAACGGCGGTTGTTTTAAAAAAAAAAATTGCCAATGCATCACTATTTTGTCAATGTAATGAAAAGAAACTTTTGCACAACATTAATGAAAATATAAGACAGGTAGGCAATTAACTTAATTCTGCTCGTAAATCCATAACAAGTTACTTTTGTTGTTTGTTAGTCATTGAGGCCTGAAATAGTTTTGAAATCTTATTTTCCTGGGTATTTATATTTAGTAGGTGGTGTGAAGTTTACTGTAGATCTGTATCTGAAGAGCGTGCCTCGGTGCTGGCTATTTTTAGCTGCTGATGAGGACATCCATGTAACCCGTATGCTTTTCATCAATATAGCATTCGGCTTTATGGATCGCGTCACGTTCTTCATTCAGAAGCCATATATGAAAGTATAAAATGTTCAGCAGATTTCAATGTTAAGAAATCAACCCACTACCCACACTCTTGGTTATTTGATTCATATTGTGGACATGGCATTTTCAGGAAACCCAACTTGAGCTAGGTAACAATATATTTTTCATTTCTGAAGGGGTATACTATTGATTACAAGCTGTTACTCTAGTGTACTGAAGATCTTAAAACCTGTTAATTGGCAATCTGTCTAACACTAGATTTTCTATTTTACTAAATGATACTCTTAGTTCATCAGCATATGTAAAGTACATGAAATGTTTAACCGTATCGTGCTAATTTGATTATAATTACCACTAATCATTTGCTTAGTATTTATCTTATAATTGCTAGTTATAATTTGTTTAGTATTTATCACAATGTTTGCTTTTTTATATTTTGTATTATGTTAATTAAGGAATAATTAGCCGTGACATTTTCCTTTACATGCATATTAATCGTTTGATGAAAAATATGAAATAAATTTCAAAACTGTCCGTATTTTGTCTTGTATCAACTTTTCTCTGTCAGTTGTCCGCATTTTCTCCTTTATTAATCTACATATATTTATTGCATATTAGGAGTTTATGCTTAACAAATCTTTATGTCTTTTGTACGTGATTTACCCTTTATCAATCTGTATTTGTCTTTTGTACGTGATTTGTCCTTTATCAATCTGTATATGTCTTTTGTACGTGATTTGTCCTTTATCAATCTGTATATGTCTTTTGTACGTGATTTGTCCTTCATCAATCTGTATACGTCTTTTGTACGTGATTTGTCCTTTATCAGTCTCTATATGTCTTTTGTACGTGATTTATCCGTTATCAATCTTTATAAGTCTTTTGTACGTGATTTATCCGTTATCAATCTGTATACGTCTTTTGTACGTGATTTGTCCTTTATCAGTCTCTATAAGTCTTTTGTACGTGATTTATCCGTTATCAATCTGTATACGTCTTTTGTACGTGATTTGTCCTTTACCAGTCTATTAATGTACATGTATACTGTAGGCAATTTTTCGTAACCAATTTTTATGTCTGTAGTAGCTGTGTGTTTGAATCATGTTATTTTTTTTCTACAGAGTTTATGAATGATTCTCTTTGTTATCTCCAAAATATATGTTTAAATTGTCATACATTGTAATTTGTTATGGGAAATTAAATGCCTCAAAATCATATAAAATTGTTTCATATTTTGTTTGAATATTTAACTGCATATAGTTTCATCCTCATCGCGGATATATTGTTATTTAGCTGAAAAGCTGAAAAGAATAACTCTTGAATGTCATTGTTATTTCAGTAATTAAAATAAAAGTAAAAACCTGGCAGCTGAAGTGTTTTTTACATTTTTAATGTATAAGAAATTCATTTGAATAAAGGAAATTTCATAGTTATTAATAAAACAATAATATGTATATACGTGCTTACAATATATGGCATTCAACATACACGTTTTATATATATATATTTCGTGTAACAATTAACCTGAAATGAAGAATAGAAACATTATGAATAACGCCATACATCCAAACGCCATATCAAGTGTCTTATGTCAACATTGACGTCATATATATATTTTACTACACCATTAAATCATCACACACTTTTTATTGACGTCATGCATCACTATTCCGTCCAACATGTCGTCATCACTCTTCCGTCCAACATGACGTCATGCACTTTTTGCTTTTTGTCCTCGAACTCGTCACACTACGTCAATCTCCTCCTGTGAATGGGAGTTTTCATTGTCAACTCGGGGTTCCTCGAACCTGCTTTTGTAATTGTCACTTGGTGGAGGGGAGTCGGTACAACTGTCCGACTTTTCCTGATTCTCGTTTATGAACTTGGCACTGTGTTCCTGAGCTTTGGCCCGGAGGGAGGCGATACTTTCTGACCGGATCTCCTCTCTGTCCCTGTCTCGGACGTCCATGGTATCCTTCTCCACCGGTTCGTCATCTTCTTCCTGAAGTTTGGCGGCAGCTTCAATGGACTTTTTATGCATACCTGCTGGATAGAGACAAACACGACTTAACGTCCCTGTCGACACAACCGCTGTCCATTGCGTTAAACAAGTAACATTTCTTAATGTCTTACGGTATTTTTAACTGCGTGTATTAACTGTGTAACATTCACTAGAAATATAACCTATGATAGTATCTGTTTAAACATAATTCAGTCGATGCATAAAGGCAAACAATGTAATATTATATAATTAAACCATATGACTAGATCGTACATTTTAGATCATCGGTGGTATCAAAGCTCAAAACAGTGACAATCACGTTATAGCAAAAGGGAAAGGTACACTAAAAAACTTGGCTACCACAGATAAATTACTCTTAAACTAGTATATAATGTAAAACGTGCCACAATGAATTTCTGCTACACGGCTAGGGCCAACTTAGGGGACAGATCGTCCACCAGCAGAGCTAATGACGTAAAATCACTGAAATTACGAAGTAAGGAAACGAGTACATGGGATTTTGAAATAAACGATGCATATGGATTATTTAAATGTGCGCCTGCTAATTTGATTTCACATGTCCATTATCATAACACGTGTCTTTACTTTGTGTGTTTAAAACAGTTTTAGTAAGAAAAAACACCTGATACTTACTGAGAAGCCATGGAGCGCAAGAGTCCAGGACGCCATCTTTTGCACTTTTTAATATCGTCTCCGGAAGCGGAAGTGAGTGTCGTACCATGGCGCCATATAAACCATATTCTGCCATTATACTACTTCTACCCCAGGTCTTTTCTGTCTTTCTCCATTTTGCACGTCTGTTTTGAAACCAAACCTGTAAACATATATGTACATGTATGTTATTAATGTGAAATCTGATAACAGGTGTATATGGCTTCAAACAATAAGGAACGGTTTTGTGTTGCATGTATTCAAAGCTCTATTGCAAATAGCAAAAATAGGTGAAATCTACAAAGCAATGTTAATATGCCTTATACAGATATAGATTTATCAATCGGAGCTTAGATTACAATATTTACTGCATCTGTCAGTGAATATATAATCCTGGGTATTGTTCATGTCGTGTCCTTTTATACACAGTTCCTACAATAACTCTTAACAAGAAAAAAACGTAATGCAGTATTCAAATGTCTTTTGAATTAACAGTCACGTGCTTTTATTAAACAAAATGTATAGTGCTTGTATCGCGATAATAAATTGTTATCCAAGTATGATACAACAATGGCAAAATACACATAATGCTATTGTCTTTAAGGTACAATATAGACGTTTAGCCAGTGGGGACTATTTTAGTTCCAGGCAAAGGTAGACTTGTGTCTGTTCTCGCACAAGTTTCGCGTTTCACCGCCACGCTGTAACAACGTCGCCACGTGATGGGTTGTTTTTCAACGTATCTTAACGACCCTTTGCTATAGAAAGTAGAAATTCCAGATAATTTGCAAACCATGCCACACTGTAATTTATTAATTGATGCAAACGTTTCGGCGAAGTAATGAAGATGTGTGTAAAATCACTGGTGGACCATTGTGAAGTTTCCGCTTTGTATCGACGTCATATTGATCGACTGCGCAGCACGTGCCGACGGCAGCGCGGAGTAGTATCACACGCGCGTCATTAGCCGGTGGTAGCGACGGGCGGTATTATCCCAGTGCCACTAAACCAATTACGGCTATTTCTTTGATGGGCTAAGAGGAAGTAATGGGTTGGTATAAATCTTATTAACTTGTAATTAGACACACGATTTAATTGCCAAAAGATATCATTAGCCCACCCTAGGATCATTAGGGAGGTCGGTACCGGTGACAGGGGTTTCGGACACGAAACGGAAAACGAGAAATTTCCTGTCAGGAATGTTGAATTATAAAAACATCTTTATCTGATTAACACAAACACTGGAACATCATGTTATTTGATTCCTCATTGTATAGAAGGGAAATCAATGATTGACCATTGAATTTTCGTTTGTTTGCGTCAATAAGTTGTATTGCTACCTGATGTTGAAAACAGAAAAAAATGACGTGTGGAGGTTGGCTGATCTGAGTGTGTAATTTATAACCGGTATTAACAGCATGGGAGTGGAACTCGTTCATATTGTTACCGACTTAGCTACGATGAATTACAGCAACGTTGTAAAACAAAACAAACTAAACTAGTAAAATTGTTTAATTAAACACATTGATAATTAATTGCTGTGAAAAACATTCAGAAGGCCTGAGTTTCCATGAATTCTATTAAGTGGATAAAGTGATTTCTGTCACATATGAAAATAGTGTCTTAAATAAGGGAATTTTCAATTTCGATTACAGTACGCAATTTCATTTTTGCATTGGATATCCAATTTGGGTTGGAGTGTAGTAATTGGAATGTGAGCCTGTTTATCATGTCAGACAAGCTCTCGTCTTTGGTTAGAAACATTTATATTTCCAAGGCTGATATTACGCCATTACGTGATACTGCCTTGGATCAAAATTCAATAAGATGCATCAATTTATAATGATAGCTGATCGCACGTCTATAAAACGTGATCAAGTGTTCGATTACAAGGCTTAAATCAAGAATTATGACAGCGCTAGTTTACGGTCCATTGACTGGTCACAGACCGTGACGGTCGGTCTTTAGCGCGTGATTTACGCGCTGTTCAATGGTTGACCCGGGGCCCCGGGGATGGTTTTAATCTACTACTTCCAAATCACTACCACTAAGCATCGGATTTTTTCATAAAGAAGAACAATAAGGACAGTTTGTATTCGAATAAAAATCCGCTAGAAGTTATTGAAGGCGCATTAATTCATTGAGCGTCCCCATCCCTTGTGGAGCGAGGGAAATGCAATAAACTTAACGCGTCTCATGGCGCGATCTCCAATTAGCTTTTAATTGAAACTGGTCACGACAGGAGAAATTGCATTAGTATAACAAATCTATTAATTGAAATCACATAATTGTAGAGGATGCGTATAAGAATACAGCTAATCTATTAGATAAATGGAAATTAGTCGACAGCATTTCATTCTCCTCGCTCCTGATATCCTCATAGCAAAACACATTGTGACAAATATGTCTCTTGGGGCATCAGTTTCATTCAACGAAAAATAAGTGTCCGAACAAGATAGTGCTCTGTTCTGTTTGATCAGAAATTAATCATGCCGATTGTAGACAGGCCACCATTTTAGCCAGCCAGCGCCTTGTGTTATTACCTTTCCCCCTCACTGGGCCGACCATCGCCTCGTGAGCCCATGGGAGCCACCTCTGCGGTGTTAATAGACCTTAATTGGGAACTTGGATTGAGCGTATATATTTTATATGTACTTTTTCGTACACTTCCTATCGCTATCGACATGCGTTAGCTTTACTGCGCTCAGTCTGTCGGAGGCAGTGCTTGCCTCGAAACGCCAACCACTCGGTGTGACAGAGGCCGTCTAAGCGTGGAAGGACACTCACTTTGATTCGGCTTACCCAGACACTCTTAATTGCTTATTACATGTCTTTATGACGCAAAATACATTAAATGATTAGCAATCCACTCAATTTGGTGTTTGCTTTGGTAAGTGATGTTTTGTAGCAGGGCCTATCGCTGGTGGCGCTAACTACTATCTGGTGTGCAGTGGCCACGAATGGTAACGTCTGTGAAACCTGTGTTGACGAGAACCACTATTTATTAGTTGATGCCTATTTGGGACACGTATGACCAGAGCTAATCACTGGAGTTTTACCCAACTACTGTAGTATATTGGTACACGTAGACTTAGACCGTCTAGTGCTGATTACAGTTATTACGACACCGTACGATTGGCGCGCGTTCACGGTGAAAGTTACACAGAGATAATTCCATTATTGTTTCGATAACACCTCCTCCAATTACACTATAGCAGCATTGTTACTTACTTTACACAACTTCCAATGGGCACCCCTATCTCTGTGAAAACACACACTCCGTAATTTCCTCGTTTCATTTACTAAAGACATTAGTAACGTTATGATGCGTGAAGCTTTCTCCCAAATATGGACATGCGGCTTTAACTCACAGATGAAACAGTGCGATGGAGTTCCCGGATGCTAGTCATGTGAACGGAAATAGATATGAACCTCGGTGCCTGGGTTTCTTTTACTTGTTTTTATAAGGGGAACATCTGATTTAACTATAAAATTACAGAAAAATCAACTAGGAGTATGATAATCTTATTAAACATAAGATATGATAATGATTACAACTTCTAGCGTGTGAAGTTCTATTTCCCATCACTACTGTACACGTGGTGTCGTCTGATAAGTTGTTTTCAAAAAGCAATTAATAAGTGTGTAGTTGTAACTGAGAAATGTCAGTGTATGTAGGTGTAACTAAGTAATGTCAGTGTATGTAGGTGTAACTGTGTAATGTCAGTGTGTGTAGTTGTAATTGAGTCATGTCAGTGTATGTAGTTGTAACTGAGTAATGTCAGTGTATGTAGTTGTAACTGAGTAATGTCAGTGTGTGTAGTTGTAACTGAGTAATGTCAGTGTATGTAGTTGTAACTGAGTAATGTCAGTGTGTGTAGGTGTAACTGAGTAATGTCAGTGAGTGTAGCTGTAACTGAGAAATGTCAGCGTATGTAGTGCTAACTGAGTAATGTCAGTGTGTGAAGTTGTAACTGAGTAATGTCAGTGTATGTAGTTGTAATTGAGTAATGTCAGTGTATGTAGGTGTAACTGAGAAATGTCAGTGTGTGTAGGTGTACCTGAGAAATGTCGGTGTGTGAAGTTGTAACTGAGTAATGTCAGTGTATGTAGTTGTAACTGAGAAATGTCAGTGAATGTAGTTGTAACTGAGAAATGTCAGTGTATGTAGGTGTAACTGAGAAATGTGAATGTGTGTAGTTGTAACTAAGTAATGTCAGTGTGTGTAGTTGTCAATGAGTAATGTCAGTGTATGTAGTTGTAAATGTTTAATGTCAGTGTGTGTAGTTGTAATTGAGTAATGTCAGTGTGTGAAGTTGTTACTGATTCATGTCAGTGAGTGTAGTTGTAAATGAGTAATGTCAGTGTGTGTAGTTGTAACTGATTAATTTCAGTGTATGTAGTTGTAACTGAGTAATGTCAGTGTGTGTAGTTGTAATTGAGTAATGTCAGTGTGTGTAGTTGTAATTGAGTACTGTCAGTGTGTGTAGTTGTAACTGAGTAATGTAAGTGTGTGTAGGTGTAACTGAGTACTGTCAGTGTATGTAGTTGTAACTGAGTACTGTCAGTGTGTGTAGTTGTAATTGAGTAATGTCAGTGTGTGTAGTTGTAACTGAGTAATGTAAGTGTGTGTAGTTGTAACTGAGTAATGTCAGTGTGTGTAGTTGTAACTGAGTACTGTCAGTGTGTGTAGTTGTAATTGAGTAATGTAAGTGTGTGTAGTTGTAACTGAGTAATGTCAGTGTATGTAGTTGTAACTAAGTAATGTCAGTGTGTGTAGTTGTAACTGAGTAATGTCAGTGTGTGTAGTTGTAACTGAGTAATGTCAGTGTGTGTAGTTGTAATTGACTAATGTCAGTGAGTGTAGTTGTAACTGAGTAATGTCAGTGTATGTAGTTGTAACTGAGTAATGTCAGTGAGTGTAGT
>JAUMHH010051109.1:1903-23562 GCA_032359455.1 Chlamys rubida
AACTCTCACACACATAGGAAGGACAGAAGGTATGTGTTACCCCTCCTTTTATAAAACTCTCACACACATAGGAAGGACAGAAGGTATGTGTTACCCCACCTTTTATAAAACTCTCACACACATAGGAAGGACAGAAGGTATGTGTTACCCCTCCTTTTATAAAACTCTCACACACATAGGAAGGAAAGAAGGTATGTGTTAGTCCTCCTTTCATAAAACTCTCACACACATAGGAAGGACAGAAGGTATGTGTTATTATGAGAGCTTTCAACACAAACAGTGAAAAATATATATATATCACTTTTTTGTTTTTTCATTCCTTTCTTTCATAGAATTGTATCCATGTTCCTACTCCTGCATGACATTAGTCTTACTTGATATCATTTCACACATTTTATATTAAAGATTTGGTATAAAGTTGTCAAATAAATATTTTAAAATCAGTCAAAAATCCAGCATGATTGGCCATGTATTAAAATTCCCCTCTTAAGTTGCAAAAGTGTTCTAAATTTCATTCAATCACTATGAAATATTAGTGATTATCTCTTTGTTGAATTTGTTTTGATATATTTTACAATGTTGGAGTGTACCAGCGTTCGCTCGAGTGCCTGTTTGAAATCATGATATTATTTTCTGATATATTTTAATACAATAACAGTCTTGGTGAATTTTCTATTTGTTTTTAATACTACCAGGTATCCGCGCTTTATACAATGGACTAGGACCGACTGTCGTAAGGACATTCCCCTCTACTGGCGCCCTGTTTCTTACCTACGAGACGACAAAGAGACTTCTCACAGACTTTGCTGACGGAAATATGTGAAAGATCTGTTGAATTTGTTTTTCACATGATTTCTGAAGATTTTGACTTTTTGCCATGTACTTGACTAACAGGTTTTTGCTTGAACCATGCTTCATTCGGGCATCAAAATATTTCGATATTTTTTTAATAGTATAAAGAAAAGCTGGTAAAAGTGCAGCTTGTTAAAGGATAGCTTGTTCAAGTAAAGTACCTGGACCATGTAAAGCTCATTAAAGTAAAGCTGGTCACAATGTTCGGTTATAGTACAATTGGTAAAGTGTAGCTGGTTCAAAGTTTGCTGTTAAAGTTAAGCTGGTTAAAGTAACTAGTTACAGGATGGTTTGTTAAAACATAACTGGTAAAGTTGACCTAGTTGTAATATCTTATAAAAGCATTACTCGGAACGTAATAAGAGCTTAAAGTATCTTGTAAATGTATATCTTGTTAAAGTATAGCTGGTTAAGTATAGCTGGTATAAAGGTATAGCTGTTTAAAATATCTGGTAATGTATAGCTGGTAAAGTATTGATTGTTGAGGTATATTATAGTATTCCTGGTTAAAGTATAACAGGTAAAGTATAAATGGTAAAGTATAACTAGTTCAAGTAACTAGTTACAGTTGTTAGTATATAGATGGTTAAGTTTACCTAGTTGTAATATTGTTTAAACTATAACCGATTAAGTGAAGCTGGCTAAATATAATTGGTAAAATAAGCTGGTAAAGTAAAGCTGGTAAAGTATAAATGGTAAAGTATAGCTTGTTAAAGTAAAGCTGGTTATTTTTGCTAATGGTAAATTCATGAATACAACATGATTGAGATTTTTCATAGTAAAATACTACTCCGGAGCTAGCTTTAGAAAACAAGGAGCTGTAATACAACACTGTATCCACTGGTAATTTTTCACATTAACACGAAAATTGAAACTGCTTCAAAACGAAACAGTATACAGTAAAAGTCTTTCAAAATGAGAACCCTTTAAATGTTGATTAATGATGTATAAAATGGGCTATTCCATGATTAATTTAACAGAAAAGTTGATGGCATTTTATTCAAAAATGCATGGTGATGATGGAGTGATTTAACTAAAGACACTAATAACAGTGTTTTAGATCACTACTGACACTTGCTATGTTGGGGTTATTGGATCACTGAATTACAGCACCCACACTCTTTTATAAAATTAGTTCTGGAACAGCTCATGATCTCTAAACTCATATTTGTGCCAAATGTTTTTATATATGAGATTAGAAATATGAACCTGATGTTTTGTTCATGTGTCCAAATTAAATAGAAATATGGTTTGAAGGTTTGATATTATAGAAACTTGGTATACAGTGTATATCAGATGTGTTACATTTGTGTTTGTCACATTCCTTCGGAGATAACTTGATGTGGCTGTGATGGCTGTCTATCATGTAGTATTGAACAATTGTTAACACTGTATATAGAGCGAGGATATTGACTTGTCGCCCATATGTCTGCATGTCAACATTTTCATGAGTGAAAATAGTCTGCATATTAACATTTTCTCTTCTTTTTTTTACATTTCTGTGACTTCAGGATGTTTTTTAATGTTTGCAAGGTATGCCAGGACTGATTCCGGTGCATCTAATTGTGCTTGAAGACATTTAAGAAGCATGATCTGGCTCTGAAGTATTATATTTGCATACTACAGGAAACATAATACAAACTCTTATTTTTGACCACTCAGCATACTCTTATATAGGCAGTAACTTTTATTCTGAATGATATATTTCACCTAGTGACAATACATGTCTGACTTTTATAAAGTTGATACAGCCTAGACCTCACTGCTACAAAATGTGATAAATAGAGAATATTGAAATGTTGCTCACCACATCCCACAAATACGATATATTGCAGGCATTTTAACATGCAAATGAGGCAATGTACTAACTTGAGATTACATTAGCAAACAAAAATTGCTAATATTGATTATATGAGCTAAGCAAAACAATGTTCATGTGAGCAAAATTATGAAATTTGAAATAAATGCCAAATTAAAGATAGAATACGGGTGATTGAGAACACAGGTTCCCCATATGATTATTGTGTCCCAAAGAATAATAAAAATAGGATTCGCATAAGCCAACATGACAGTAAGATATATTGCATTACTAATTAATAACATCAATTTAAGTGTTACCTTTAGACTATCAATACTCGTAACTGTACGTATCTGGGCAGCACATCAGGCTATTTTGCATTATATCATTCATTAATGTTTAACTATGTTCATTAGTTAAAAAGAAAACAGAACAAAGGATGCAAAAGTATTTTGCATTTACACATTAAAGCAATCACCGTGCTTAAGTTACTTTGTTTCCGATTACCTCATTCACACCTATCCGTCATATTGTTATTGTGAAATAGTATACAACTATAAAATGGCAGGCAGTAGCAAAATATCTGGTAAAATACCATCAAGTTGTTCACGTGAGCAATTCCAATTCCTGCTCAGGGAAGCTCACATCAACTTTTGTGTTTTTGGAGGTAAGCAAATTATTTGCTTGTGTGCAATTATATGAGAAACACCTGGCGAACAAAACTCGCATGCTGCTCTTGGGTACAGTCTCATTTGCATATAGTTCTCATGTACGACTCAAGAGCAGACGTTAGCACTTTCAGTACGGGTTCAATTATTGCTTTGCTTGTTGAAAGCAGTTAACTATTGTTGAATCATTGAACAGTGCGCTGTAATACGGCTGTGTACCAAAGACTACCCGGTACTAGTCCTGCAAGAGACTGGCATCCATCCTTGAGGGAGTCTTTTATTTTTATTAACCTCATTTCATTAATACTCGGTTAAGTTCGAGCTTTACTTGGCAATAAGGAAATATACTTGGCTTACATGTAACTCTTGGAATTGACAATGAAAAAAAAATGAAGTGATGTTCATGTAAGTAGGCCGGAAGCCAGTTAAGTGTTGCTGTTATACACCTAAAACCATATGTATGTACTCATAAATATTTAAGCAGGTTTTCGTTGTTTTGTTCCGTCATATACAATATTTGATATGTGTTATACCAAGAAGGTTTTGTTAAGACATATATTAAAGTTTTTTTTACAAATGTTTTATCTTTTATAACATGTAGTTTGTATGTCTTATACAATCAAATTATATTTTGTAGATGTGTTTTGTGGTTTTGCAATATGATTATTTTTTAAAACTGTTGCATATATATTAACATTAATTTTTGACAGGTGCCCTTGTCTTTATAGATATAGGTTCCAGTTTTTTCGCTAATAGTACACTAGAGCCTCAAACATCAGACACCTTTGTTCCCAAAGACAATCCAGCAATCTTGGTTCCTAGGAGAAACTTCAGTCCTGCTCCTAGTATATAATCCAGCATTCTTCGTTTCTAGTAGATACTCCAGTAATTTTTGTTCCAAAGTCTATCCAGACACCGTTGTTCCCAGGGTAGTGATCAAGCCACTTCTGGTCCCAGTAGATAATCAAGGTAACCTTGCTCCAAATAAATAATACAGTCGGCCTTTTTCTCAGTAGATAATACAGCCACTTTTGTTCCCGATAGGTAATACAACAACGTTTGTTTCAAGTAGGTATTCCAGCCAACTTTTAGCCGTGTTTGTTCCTGATTGAGAATATGACCATCTTAGTTTCAAGCAGATAATCCAGCCAGCTATTCACAGAAAATACAGCCATCTTTGTACTCTGTAGATGCTACGTAATGTTATTTCCAAGAAAAGGTACGTGATTGTGAGATGGCTAAACTGTAAGGATGAATATTGGTAGGAGAGGGAGAATATGGTTCCTAAAATACCGGCACAATTGTGAGACAATCGGATTAAAGGTGGCTGAATTAACGCGGCTCAACTGCATAGGAACTTGCTGATAAGTGTATAACCTTGCTGCTCCTGTTGGAAATCACAAGGTTTATTTATATCAATTGGTACAGGATACTACGTTGGTTATTTTACATGTTTAAGGTGAAAATTATGAACACAATCAGCGATGTTCATTTCGAGTTTGTCACTGTTTTTTAAAAAGGTATATAAACATTCTGTTTAGATTGTAGATTTAATTTTCTCTTGTCGTATGTGCTGAACTTGTTATACAAAGTCACTAGTGATTTGTCTGACACGTTTATATGATTAACTTACATGTACATTGAATGTTACAGATGTACAACCACATCGCACCCACTCAAACCGAGTCTGACACGTTTATATGATTAACTTACATGTACATTGAATGCTACAGATGTACAACCACGTCGCACCCACTCAAACTGTGTTTTCAAATAGATAGGTAATATCGTTATAAAGAATCTCATTTAATTTATAAGTAGAACTTGAACTAAACGTTACCAAAGATTGTGTATATAATGAAGAGATATATCAGGTAAGTGATAACTTAAACTAAATGTTACCAAAGATTGTGTATATAATGAAGAGATATATCAGATAAGTGATAACTTAAACTAAATGTTACCAAAGATTGTGTATATAATGAAGAGATATATCAGATAAGTGAGAGAGAAAAAGACTCCTGTTAAACAGTATTCAGTAGTGTATATCAATTAATATGTATAGTTGCGTATAGAATAGTCAGAAATTTTGACAGCGCTAGAGCCCTAATGTTTTAAAAGTAATGAGGAATTGGAAGTCAAGAAATGTTTTTGCCATGACATGGTGTCCATCATCTGTCCGTCAATCTTTTCTTCTAAAAGCCAAATTCTTAACAATAACTGATCTCTCGATTAAACCAGATTCGTTGGGTCAAGGGGATACCATTTACATAAATGAAGTCGATGAATCGTTAACGCAAAGTGGAGAATTTATAAGAGACTAATCTTATTCCTAATTTAGGTTATGTTAAAAATGAAAGTTGGTTTGTGGTTATTGTTGATGTGTTATGACCGAATTTGGACAATACATTGCTTATAGTTGATTTATCTCGCATTGTACAAAGTACGACTGTGGCCTTGAGCGGTGTCTGCTAAGACTGACTAGATTTTTATAGATCTTTATAGCACCTAGTAAACTTTACTCTAAATCCATGTTTAATCTAATTTTAAATCAATAGTGATCATTTTCATGCAATATGATACCTAAGCAGTCTAAGATGATCGACACAACTTCTGCTTAACTTCTGATGAAAGAAAATATTTACTTTTGCGTAGTCAAAAAGAACAGAATCTATAGTATTTGCATATCAAATTTCATCCAGGTTTTTATTAAAAGATACATTTATACAATGTTAAACTTACACATTCAACCAGTTTAATCGGAAAAGATAAGTTGGTTATCCTATTAATTTCATTTTTTCCATTGTTAGGAAATGCAAAGCTCCTTAGGTACTGTTATTTTCCATGGATAAGAGAAAGTATAGTTTCGTCAGGCGCATTTGCTACAAATATCTTTTTGTTAAGAAAAAGCCACTTATGAATTTCTTCAGATACTATTTCGGACAAATAAATCCTTATGTGATAAAGCAATAAAGATATTCCAGGTTGTTTTTGTCTGGTCAGAAAACGGGTGGTAAATGTTCATGTAGTTGAGTACATCACATTGCTGTTCTGTGCCTGAAAGCTATTGAAACTTCATTCTGTTTTATTGTGTGATCTTCAGGTTGAACGTGCATCATCCTTGTTACTGTCATACATAATATGTATGTGTTTGGTATGCTCCATTTGATTATTTTATTAAAGAATGTTCATATTTTATAATAAATACAAGAACAAATTGTTTGCTTTCTGTTATCCTTTAACTATATATGTTCAATATAATAGATGAAGTGTTGGAGAAATTTATTCCTGGTTAATATTAATTATCTGCGGTGTTGCCTTGCCAATTTGGCAACAGTAGTGTAATAGCACCAGTAGTGTAATAGCACCAGTAAAACCACTACAGTAGTGTAATAGCACCAGTACAACCACTACAGTAGTGTAATAGCACCAATAAAACCACAACAGTAGTGTAATAGCACCAGTAAAACCACAACAGTAGTGTAATAGCACCAGTAAAATCACAACAGTAGTGTAATAGCACCAGTAAAACCACAACAGTAATGTAATAGCACCAGTAAAACCACAACAGTAGTGTAATAGCACCAGTAGTGTAATAGCACCAGTAAAACCACTACAGTAGTGTAATAGCACCAGTAAAACCACTATTTACAGTGTAATAGCACCAGTAAAACCACTATTTACAGTGTAGTTGTTTTCCCCGGTAAATTCATCAATGTAGACATGAAGGATGTGTGTGGGGGGTGTATGTTATACAGAAAAATGCTAGATATTAATCAGTTCCTTAGTGTATTAAAACGCTTCAGGCCTAACGGTAAACATAGTTCTTCAGTAAAGAGCTCTTAATGAACAAATTTACAGAAATTGAAGAAAACTGACGTTTTTATGTTGTTGCCTTTTCTTCGGGTTTTATATTATGTTCCCATAGGTTGGTAATCGCTCGTTCTTTAGTACATATGTACGATGGATATAGCTTTGAACACACGTTTACAAGGTTCTGTACTTCACTTAAACAAAACCGGCATACTTATATTCTCGTTACCGTGTGAAGAGAGAAGGGTCTTCAAGGTCGACTTGAGTACTTTCTCGATAGTCTCCCTGGTCGGTGACAATTGTTTTATTATGACCTCATATGTAAAGGACAATGCCTCCTTATTATGTGAAAATACATATGTGTGTGCTAATACATTTCGATGCTTGCAAAGTATCAATATTGCACGAAGACATGCCTAAGTAGAAAAGGTAAAGGTATTCACATTTTTACATAATTATAAATACGAGGGAGTTGTTAAACGGATGTACTGGTCATGTCAATGAACATATGTGACACCATATAGAGATTAAGACAACACCAGGTTCTTCTGTATGACAGATTCCTTTTAATGAGGCACAGTGTATATTGTTCTATACAAACAAGAGACTAGGCGCCCAACTAAATATACAAAAGTTTATAAGTCACAAGGTGGTGTGCTTCGTTAGCTGTTCAAGCCCGCTCTCCCTCCGCACAACCAAGCCAACCCTAGTTATGCTCTCCGGCCCACCTACGTCCAATTTTGCACACGACACTAAGGTTGTCAGCTTTGGTTCCAGACTGCCCTGGTCAGCCGATTGACAAACATACATGATGGTGATTGATTGTACAAGGTTAAGTTCTTAGATATTAGAAGGTCTAAAGATACATACATATTTCACCGTTTCGTTACACATATGGAGTCTTAGTTTGAGAATCTCCTACGGAAATAATGATTTTACAGTAAATGGGTAAGCAACATACATACTTCTACTTCAGTTTCACTTTTAGATATCACAAAGGAAACATTGGTCATATATGGTTACATTATACTTGCAGCAACAATTGCTCATCATTTTTAGTGAAACAACTTGAATTCTATTTGAAACTAATCATCTAGAAAACCAATCATTCATTCACTTCCAGAAGCTGCTTTCATTGCCACTAGAAATGGTTGCATGGTAACACACCATTAAACAATAAAAATATTTATAGAATGAATCATTAGTAACAAAACAGAAATAGGACAAGGACTTTTATGTCTATAGGTCGTGTACAGATAAATTAAGCTCCATCAAATCGCAGTATGGCTACGGGACCCGGTTGTAGACAACCTTATTATATGCGCTTGACAAGTCTGTAACGCAAATTGTTTTAGAGAGAAAAACAGTTACATGTATTTCCGTTTCTTGTTTTCAGATGATAATTTTGAGTCCATTTGTTTGTAAAAGTTCTGTGTCAAATTTCAACGTTTTGAAAATGTTTTTTGTTTAAAGTTCCGTATTATATTGTCGCTAACGTTACATGGTATTCAACAGCCGGACCAAGAAACATAGGAGTAAGTATGCAGCGAAATTGTTTATTGTTTTATTATTTTATTGTACCTTTCGTTTTGTTTTGTTAATAGGACGCCAATCAATGCCATGCCTGTATGTGTTTTAACATTGGCCGCTGGTCTCTCTGGCAGCAGTGTAATACCACACCGGTTAAAAGGTTTAGAACAATGGCGTAAAATGACTCTTTAAGTGGTTTTGGATATTGGTAAACGTGGCAGGGGGGAGAATTGACACAACAATAAAACGCGTATACATGTTAACACACTACCGAACCCACACTAAAAGGCTTCCTATTTTAATTGCGAATATGACAATGCTCTCGGTAATGGTGGACACCCGATGTTGCAATGTCTATATTTTTCTGTCATTAATATTGCCGTTAACACGGGCTCTAGAGAAAATAACGTTATTTATCTAGCGCACATGTAATTGGTTATTATGAGAAGTTCTATGTAGGGCTTCGACGTTATTCAACCATAATCACCATTCTGTTTACCATCTATGAAATATAGCGATAAATAGTTTTAAATGTCCATGTGACGGTAAAAATATAAATAAAACAAAACACGAAAACTAGTATAATTGGCTAGCGCCTTCGCCAATCTTGGCTCTCTTCAGGCGATATGAAACATATATAATTGTATTTAACTACTGCTAAAGCACTTTTTCTGTCAGAGGACAATGGTTAGCTTTTGAACATCATTAACCGGTGAGTTGTATACAGATTGCTGAATACCAATAGAAAGCGAAAATATTGATACATTTCGGTGTTTTTGTAGCTCTAATATCTCCAAGTTTGATATTGAAAACAAAAATCGAGTGGTTTGCAAGACTGTGATCAGATTACACATTCATTATAACACCAGAGCAACTTTTCCCCCTATAGACGACAACACTTGTCTGGTTTCTGCGGAGGTACAGTTTTATGCTAAAGATCCTTTAAATATACTGTGCTGTGTACTTTGATTATATAAGTACTGTGTAACACAAAATATTTTAGTCTCGGCTTACCATAACAGACATCAACAGTCTCTTCTTCGTGGAAGAGGTAATCAGTCCGCCTTAATATAGTAAAGAATTTATTTTACTATGTGAAAGGTACTACTTTTATTCACGTGTACCATGTATCTACATCGTGTATCCTTACTTGCAAGTATCGGAAATTCGTAAAATGTGGAACTTTTGATTGTATTACACTCACGGTTGGCGTCATGACTTGATGGCATATCACTTTACTGTCCCCAGTCCCACATTAAACGACAAGGTGGTGTTGAATGGTCTGTAACCTTATTAAAACCCTTAGAATTATAACCCTACACATTTATATTTCCTATATTATACATAAATAATACTGTACGCAAAAAAGTACTGCATGTTTTCAGCACCTATATGTTATTGATTAACAGAAAATGTTAAAAACAGTAAGAAATATCGGTCGCTGATTTAACAGTGTTGATATCAAGGAACTTTGAAATAGTAATCAATCAAGATGTTCAATATCTTCATCATTTATCGTTAAAGATGTATATACTGAATATATTTTAGACAAACTGCATTCGGAGCCAGCATACAATAGCTCAAATGTCTACAGTGAACTCCGACGACGCATGCTGTACTTGATTGGAACAAAATGGGTTCGTATAAACATGTTGTTGGTCTTTTCCAGGTCCGAAATGGACTTAACTAAACGATGTATCTTCCTCCAGTCAGTTATCATTTTTGGAATGTCAGATAGCACTATCATTGAACACACTAGGCTAAGGATTAATCCTCCAATCACACCGAATGCCCTGGCAGACGGTCGCTTGTCCTCCGCACTCATACGCTTGTTCTTGTAGGAGGAGAGAGTTTTCACATCCACCGTGTTCTCCTTACGTAAGCTCTTGATGCTTTCCTCTATCTGTTTGTCATCACTGTCTGAAATGTGAGGTAAATACATTAAATAAACAGTTGGTAAGTTGGACAATAGAGCAGCTTCATTGTAAGTATTGACATTTGTATAATGAATGTAAATGTGAGTTGCCTTGTACGGAGCAGGTGATGGGATATTTCAGGGCTTTTTACTGACGTTTTCTTTTATAAATCTCAAACCAAAGGTTAATATAATCAATAGGGAAAATAACCAATTGACCCCAACCAATTAGTATAGGTGTATAATGTGAATCCTATCGGACTCAAACAACCCCAGAACAAAAACGACACCTTGGTTTACACGTATGCACTCTGCTATCTGGGTCAAGGAGAATCCTTACATGTGTGTGTTTCTTGTTTCCCCTTTTCCGTCGTTGTCACGTCGTTCCCACTTTCCGTTGTTGTGAGTTTTTCTTGTTCCAAGGTGGAGGTTTCGGTGTTTTCTACTTGGTCCACATAACCTGCAATATATCTTATCTTTATATGTATATAGTTTTGTTTTCATTTGCGGATCTTCAGTGCACTAGGGAAAACATTAAGAAGGCATCAACTGATGAAATAACATAACACTTTTATCTTCATAATTTCAGCTTCGTAAACAAATTAGACATTTTGTGATCGAGATGTATGTTCCATTACCCTTGTCCTTGTGTCTGTAATATAACAATCGATTTATGTTAATAATATTTTCAACCGCTATTTCAAGACAATTGTTTTTAAAACAAAATTATATATTAGTGTTACTTCATATTTCCAAAACTATAAATAGTCACACATGTAAGTTGATTCTGTTGTAGTTGTAGATAATATTTGAATACTTATACAGTAAATCAGTAAAGTCGTTGCGTGAATTTTAATACTTACACAGTAAGTCAGATTAGTTATAGGTTACATTTTAATACTTACACGGTAAGTCAGTATAGTTATAGGTTACAATTTAATACTTACATGTTAAGTCAGTATATTTTTAGGTTACAATTTAATACTTACATGGTAAGTCAGTATAGTTTTAGGTTACAATTTAATACTTACACGGTAAGTCAGTATAGTTTTAGGTTACAATTTAATACTTACATGGTAAGTCAGTATAGTTGTAGCTATCTGCAAAAGCCGTTTCCGGTACATTGACGATGCTAACTAAATGACAAGTTAATATTTCACGTTAAATTATTATTTAATTCTTAATAACAAATCACACTAACAACCTCATCACTTTAGCCATCATATCACGATCAACGCATACATTTAAACGTATAGAAGAACAAACTATCTGAGTAGTGTTTTACGTCCTTCCGACAGCTAATTACATATGATGCATGTCAGAAAAAACTAACCCAGCATATATTATGTTCATCAGCCATATGATAATTTCATACTGACGTGAGCTTTCGTATTACTTATCAGGTAATTGATTTCAAGTTTTGAATGCCCCTTTAAATATATTCTTAATACATAAACAAGTGCAGTGCAGGCTTATCCTAAGTTCCATTATCATTTTTATTTAAGAGGTTTAATTTGTGTAAGAAAAACCATTAACTGTAATGATAATCATGACTTGTTTAATGTCTACATATAAGGATCAGATAGTTTGGTTCTTACTTGTCAATATGCTACAACCATATGGATATACCCAAACATACTCCTGTATTGATACTTTAGTGTATATTTAGTGCCACTCGCTATCTTTTTTTAGATAAAGATAAAAAAAACAAGAGACATCTGATCACAAACAATCAGATACGTATGAACTGATATTAGTAGATTCGTGCTTTACTTAGACTTATTTTAAAACTAAAGAAAAAACTTACCCCTTAAATCTGCAGTTGGTTACTGGTAACATAAGAGATAACAAAGATGGTCAATCAATGTTATTTTCCCCTTACAAGTATTTTCCAATCTCTGAACCTTATTCCATACAAACCATCAGATGAAGTATTACTCAATAATATAACCTGTCGATGCTTGTACTATTCAGAATGTTTTTGTAACCGTAGGTGCGGCGTCCTTTTCTTAACAATGTAAGCTCATGACTAAATACTAGAAAGTTTTATTGATAAAAAGTACCCGTATTCAATATTTTAAAATACTACTCAGATTTTTTTAGATCAGGTGAACAAGTGCAGATATGGTGTGGATCGTTTACATTAAGACATACCATGGTTTTCCTCACTCTTGACGTAAGAGACGATGTTGTTATCAGTCACACTGACGAGAGTGATCTCCACTGGAAGGTCGTGTAAAGGTCTATGATACCGCCGACATATGTTTGTATTTGAAATAAAAACAAGTAGGAAGCATGACGATTGTACCATGCACATATCCATACAATCTTGTAACGTCTCATCTTTTGTACTGGTCTCGTCTGTCAATGTATCCCACACTTGTATCTCCATACCAAGGAACTCGGTCATTGCAATCATTCCTGAAAAAGCAATCACTTGCACGCTGCCTTACAAATATCAATGTTTACGTATGGTTTATCATCCGTGATTATATTTCATGTCATACTTTCGAATATATTACAATGATACACTTTTAGTCAATGACAGTTTCATAGATCTTGTAACAACAAGGCCTTACAAAAGGCAAAAAAATATCATTTCCAAGTTTGTATTTTGAATCCATCGATATTATATAGTTGACAAGATTACCTTTTTTATAATGCTGTATATTTATAATATTACCGTGAAATCTATTTTGATTGATGAAGTGATAGATATAATACAAATCGTGTAAATCATTATATTAATAAGATTGATGAATAGTATTGGTCATCTTTTACGTATGCCTAACAAATATATGAGTAAACACTCAAAAGATATAAAGCCAACTAAGTCCAAACAAGAAAACATCCGACTCTGATGACACAACAAGCAGGATACGACCCAAGTTTTTTCCGAACGATAAGTGTTTGCAAACTTGCCTACCTTTGAGTACAAGTTGAAGGGTTACATGTAACACCAGCATTTAGGTGAAGGGTGTGGAAAACTTAACGATTTTGTATTCTACCACCTACCTGCACTGTCAAAACAAACAAAAGAATGTCGCTCCTGGCATGGTTCGGCATACCAGCTGTGTGTTATTTCCCTGGAATTTTCTGTCATATTGAGTAGAAGACACTGTCGTTGGTTGTCGTCGTTATTAGAAAATGTACTGATGTATGTTGTATCCAACGGGTCTGCACACTTTCCCCACATATACCACCGTCCGTCAAAGTTTGGCTTTAAGAACCCTAACCACAGTGGATGTCCAATCATTCTGTGGAAGGAAACCGAATTTACAGGTTTTATACTGTCATATTGTAACACAATTACTTATCCAAGAGTAATTAACAACGTTGTTATCAGTATTTACCTTTACCAAAGGACTTTGGGCGTTGTGGGTCATTTTTGGCCTCAGAAGAAGTGAAAATTTCAATTTTAATATATTTGCTAATTTCGGTAAAAAATCATATTGGTTAATTGGAGCTATCTTTCTTGGTGTAGAATTTTTCCAGTGCGCATACATCGATACCCTACTACAGCAACGAAAAAGCCAAAATATGGTGTTTTTGGTCAGTAAACATGCAGAAATGAAAGCCTCCGTTTGTGACAAACAAACATTCTTTTCTACGAACGAACACTTGTTTGACAATATTTAAGCATGTCAAATATTTATTTGTTTTTTGCATGCGGAGGCTTTCAAAAATGGAAGAGCGTTTATTTGATTTTCTTCAAAATGGCCAATTTAAACCAAATAGCGCACAACAGGCGATATTCACGCATTTTATTATGAAAATACGCGTTTTTGTCTGTCTTTGTAATGCCATATATCTTAAACTAGTTGTCGAATGAATTTGAAATTTCATACTTGCGTACTTTATTTTACGAATATAACAACTTATTCTAAATCCCCGATGAGGCCGGAAATGAAAAGTGCGAAATGTATCGCAACTAAACAGTGTTGACACAAAACAAGCTTGGTACTGTATCATGTTGATAAAACAACATAAGCATTGCTTGAAATCATATTGTACGATTACACATTCGAAGCTTTGTAATAGGTTAAGTAATAAAAGGATGCCAGGATACGAGAAACCAGGAAAAAAACTTTGTTTAAATGAAAATAGGAGGAATGCTACACTAGACAATGTGACCATCGAAAATGGAGAAGAATGAAAAAGCCAACATGGTTCCAGGACGCGTCAAGCTATAAGGAAAGACAACGTTAAAACCTTGAAAAAGGAGGTGAAATCAAATACTTAAAGGTTGAATTATTCCTACATGTCTTGTGACAACTAGCATGATGTCTCCCATTGACTTCAGGAGAAAAGTATGTAGATTTTTAATCAATTAGCTTTCGTATTCTAATTTCTATGTTCTGATTTAGTTGATGGTGTGCGAATTCGATCGAGCGTATATCGCGATTAGTTCCACCGATGTATAATATGCCATTGTGAAGAAAAAAACTAATTATTTTCCAGAAGACAACGCACGTGCAATGCTTTTCAAAATGAACTCCCTCACACATGTAAACAAGCGAGCTGCGGAACTGGTTTCCTTTGTGGAATAGAGTATACGTACATGCATATTATTTTCTACATATTTGAAAATTTGCTAGCGGGCAAGTAAACATATGTTCCTTTTAACCTAAAGATCCACTTCAAAACCGTCAAGCTTACGGTCAGAATGTTCAGCAAAACTTACCGCAATGGTAGGAAACTGCTTTGTAATTGTAAATTTGTCAAATGCTGATTCCCTGTGCTGATGATATTTGTTGTTTTGATTGTTCGAAATAAACATCTGAGAGGAAGTATGACGTCATTGATTATCATTATTTCTTAAACTGCTACTGGACAATTCTTCACAAAGGACCTTTTGGCCCGGTAGCCAGTCTAATCCACAATAACATATGAGGAAGTAAATTAATGTATAAGCACTTACAAACATATAACCAAAACATGTAAAATGAAAAGAGAGTTTTGAAAATGCTCACTGTTGGTGATGAAGAAACAGGTGATTCCGTAGATGCAGGAATTTATACCCATCTGAATTTGACGTCGGCATCGATCCATAGCTTAATGATTTGCATCCATTTAACGCATCCATCCACGTGACGTTGATGTTCACAACAGTGAGGGTTTTTATATATTTGTATCCATAAAATCCTGGAAAAAAAATTTCATTTCATTATACATATAGAACAAGTACCAAAACTGAGTTGGATACCATTGATAAATTCTATGTTAGCTCAATCCTATCAATTAGAAAAATAAATGCACGACAGATGGATCAAATTGTTAGTAAACGATGGAAACACATGCAAAAAATATACGCTTCACAGTAGTGTGTTTTTCTACTTCAATTAAACAATTACGAAATTACGAGGTTAGGGCAGACATCATGTACAATAAGTTACCTACCTGTTACATTCACTTTCGTCACGCTGGCTTCCTGACATACTACAAACAAATAATCTGCAAAAGCAATTGTTTAGGATATTTTATTCTTTTTGTATAGAGCATGACAAAATGTGATCGATTACACAGAACCTCTTATACGGAACGATATAAACTCTTTAAATGTCATTTGGTGAAATCTGTATCGTTGATGTTGTGAGTTTCTTATCTTACCTCTAAACAATTTGCAATAGATTGGTTACGTTTATATTGAAAATTGAAACTGGACTGAACATGACTGAATTGGGAAATATAAACAAAGCATGTACCTGATATGCAGATGGTTATAAGATAGGAAATAAAGATCCGGTGTGACATTTCACCCCATTTACTATTTCCTGCAACTTCATACACTGCAAAATACAAGAAATGAAATCAATTAAATCAATAGGTCTGCGAAGCCAAAGTTATATCGTTTATCTTAAAATAAGGGTGTCAAATGAGCACATACATCATCGTTGAAAAAATGAAGATAAAAGCTAATTCAATATAGGTATTTAATGTTCGCGTACATGCAATCTTCTTTGTTCTTTTTACACGACTATAGTTAAATCTGCTCTTTAGAATACAGAGAAGATATATCACACGTGAAACATTTATTTTATTGATTAAGACCATTACATTTTCACTGTATTACTTTTTTTAAATCAACAAGATTAAGGAGTACTCTTTAAGAAAGCGCGGGGTTAGCAGTGTAACACTGGGCGCTATTATCTATTGGCGTCAGGCTTGACATTAAAGTTGCGTGCTATTATGAACAGCTGTTGTTCCACGATTTTTCGCAATTTTTGTATTGGTTGATAAACCTACTGTTGATTGGAAATCACGCCTCTTTATCTGTATTTAATTTTAATGCATTTATCATCGTTACCTGTTTAATTGATTTCTTTAATTAAGTGAAAAACATCAATTTGTTATTCTTCACTAAATGAAAGATGTTTCTGCAATGTGTGACTGTTTCGTAGTTTTCCGTGTGTTATTAGTGGAGTGGAGCGCTCCAACAATTGACGACCTTATATTGTTTTCATTTTTGCAATTGTTCTCTTGTCACATGTATCTGTTATGCAAATAGTATTAAGAGGAATTGTAAACACACCTTTTTGAATTTATCAGCCGAAATGTTGATTTTAGTCATTGAAATATGATTTTAAATTGATAAATATCGAGATTGAAATAAACGAAACATTGAAGTTATATTGCCGTGGCTATAGATCAATGTTAGCTAATATTAGTACATCGCTAACGCTGTGAGAGTCAAACACTTACGCTTAGCATAGTCACCAATACTCCGTCCTTACGTATGGTTAGGAATGCGTTAATATCATACACAACTTCTTACCACAGAATTAACGTCCCAAAGCATCAAAAATAATTTAATGTCAATGAATAATTGTCTGTTTGTGCACGGAAGTGAGTCGAAATAGCTGTACATAGACACCCTCAAACCGGAGAGGCCGTCAAATAGAACAGTAGACACCTATGATGATGCCTTCTCCGACGAAATATCAGGGACTACATTTTCCTATTGGCAAACATTTGTTGTTCTTCATGGCGAGAATATTTTATTTGAATACCTAACCAGACAAAAGACTGGCATACTTTTGCGAGCTTGCCTTTGTGCTCCATTGATTTTTGCTAATGTACATCCTTTGTTATAACAAATTTTCGCCTATTCATTTTTTTTGTCCTGTCATTTCGTATGTACACATAACGTATTTTATTGTCTGGTAATAACTAGAAATCAAAGAGATACTATACACTTTTGAACACATTGATTTCCATCCCAAACAACTATACACGACCTTTATTTCTGCTAGGCCAATGCATTACATATGGGGAGAAGGATCGATTTATAAACAAAAACGATTGTTCCAGCATATAACTATCTTGTCGATATTTGAGTTCTTCTAGTCTTCTGTCGTAATTAAATCCAGTTTAAAATCTTAATAATGACGGTACATCAACCGACGTGTTAGTTCATCGCTTTATGTTTTCCGGAACATTTACAAAAGTGATGCATGCATGTATATCTATTTTTCCAGCCATGTTGTAATATTTGTATTTACTTTTTTGTTTGCTATGTGAACCTACCAAATGTTAATAAAGTTAATTGCTTGATTGTTGAAATTTTCCACGTCATTTATGACCCGATTTATTTTATACTGACCAATAGGAACCTGTATACTCTGTGTCACCTACAGATTTGGTCGGCTTTGAACATGATTAAATGACTTCAATATTTTCAGCGCTTTTATGAAAATATTCTTCAATTAACGATTTTCACAAACTATGCAGTAATTGTTTTATAGTGGAGCTATTTCTACACGGATTGACGCTCAGTAAATGCGATATATGTAATGCGTTATTGGTCAGTCTAGCAACATATTCTAACACAGACCACAGAGTAAATCCACTGGATAGTCATGCTACATTATACAACAAATTGATTTAATAGGCTAAAGTAAATGTGTATTTCAGGATAAATGAAGAAAAAATGAAAAATGAAAAAAAAACAATACAGCGTCAACACATCAGGTAAATACAGGAGATATATTTGATCCGAATTGACAATAATAGGAAATTTGCAGAAATCTAAACAAAAGGATTTTTCAAAAATATTTATGGTACAAATTCAGCTTGATTGTGTGATACCATCAACAAATACCATTAAGTCGCATAGTCCTTTTCAAACCATCAGGTCCTAAAACACCGTTATCGATAACGCAATCGGTTGATCAACAAATATCAACACGAATAGCGAGGACAAAACCGTGAGTAATTGTTTATTGATAATAAGTCAGCATCAACTGCCTCTCCTATTAGTTGCTATGTAATCAAGAGAAAATGTCAAGTGTGCATCAATCAGCAAGTCGTATCGTCATCGGTTGTGTTCAATACTGTAAACCCGATCTAATACAAACAGGGACATCAATATCAGTTTAATGTTTTTTATTTGTACATTGATTTATACGGTACGCTACAATGTCGGTCGTTTCATGATTGCATGAATTGAATTTGAACTCAAGTAGTGCTACACTGAAAGAACGTAGTTCTGTGTTTCCTACGTGTATTTTGCAACACAAAAGAAAGGTAAGATGATTTTTTAATTCTTTCAACGATGTTTTAGTACAAACTGTAACTTGTTAATGTCTTAAACATGTTTATGTCTTTGAATACAGTTTGTAAGATATAATCTACCTCATTATTTCCTGACATCAAGTTCAAATTTACAAAATGTTGATTTTTCATGTTCAGGTTAATGCCAAAATAATATAATATAAAAACATTCATAAAATCATGGCGCCTCATTTGCTGTTAATATTGTTACCTAGTTTACAACACAGTGCCGTTTAAAATGGAACCTATTTATACTGCTGTTATACAGTATTGTAAACTTAAGTCCAGTGACCTTTTCTTAGAAACAATTTTACATTGTGTTGTATATTCTGTTATACTCTCTCTGGTTTCAACAAATAGTTTACTTTTGTTTATAGATATTTAACGATAAATACGTGTGGCATACATTTTCATTTACGTACTTGTAGAATTGTACCAAAAGAGTTAACGAACACAGCCGTCTTTGTTATATAACCATTGGTTGTAAAATGCTATAGGAAGAATCCCAACCTGTTTGTTATAATACTTACAGCAGTAAGACGCATATTAACAGAACAGATATGGAATTACTGGGCTGGATTTCTGTTCCTCATTTTCTACTCTTGGCGTTGCCAGGTGAGTCATTCGTGTTGTATGAAAGAAACGACAAGATTTCCTTCAATAATCATGCTACATTGCCTGTGATATACACTTTAGATGATTGGTTATTTGGAAGGGATATACGTTATGACATATTTCAATTTGGGAAAATTTCTTGTTCGTATATTTTAGTAATTATGATTATAGAAACAGTAAATAAAATGGTGAATGGCGTGCAGTTGCAAAAAACCCTGATATGACTACGAACGTATAGCACAGAAGTTATGTCAAATAATTTGCTAATATATAGTTTATATAGTACTCCAAGGAACTCGTTTTTGAAAAAATTTCGTCGCATTCTGCAGTATGTATAATAACATCTACTTTTTACAAGTTAGAAGGACTATGCAGAGCATTTAACAAACAAGTAGTGTTTAATTATCTATCCACACCATTGTTTGGGCGTCATCGGGCAATATAATTGGTGAATTATTGGAATGTACTAACATCAAATTGTACTCTTGATCTCTATATCTTGCAGTTAAGCTTTTAGTAGCCAATCCGCTGATGTACAATACAACTCTAGCTGTAACAGGTACGTGATGCAACACACACTACTTTATGAAAGGGCGTAAAAGGTCATCAAGTATTTGATTATAAATGGATTTAATAACTATAATCAGATTTATGCAAAATATGAATGTTATATATTGAATTTAACAACTGGTCTTATAATATTTTTTTATTATATACATTTGTATATTTACATAACTATATAATTTCATGCCTAATTTGGTTTTCAATTATAGGCACTATTGCAAATGTCTTGAATAGTTTCATAAACTGTATGTTTTAAGGTTTTTTCGGACCAGCAAACTGGCACGAGATGGTAGTATGTAACGCTAATGCGTCGTGGTTTGATGCGTTTCACGAGTGTGAATCTATCGATCATTCCATCGCAACAGCATCGGCAAGCGGAGATAAATTTGTCCATCTCCGCAACTACTTGTTCAGGTATCATCCAGAGTAAGTATAACGTTGTTGTAAGGTATTTTAATTGAATTGTAAACTTCATAAGCACCATCCCCCAGCCCCCCACAAAAAAATAAAAACTAAATTAAATAAAGAAATAGCATAACATAAAAACAAAACAATAAAAACTAACCAAAAAAAAAGAGAAAAGAATACTCAAATTCCCCAAAACAGCAATTATAAGACGGCTAATGACATCAGACTCAAAATAAGACATAGAAATATTCAATTTTCTAAAGCTTTATTAAAACAATACTCGGGCGCCCTTAACTAAAGTTAAAACTATAAGAAACTTTTAACCAGTTTCCTTAATATGAGAGGCAAAGAAAACTACTTATCAAAACTACATTCTTCACTTATTGAAAAATCTATTTCCTCTAGAAAATGGTTTCGTAGTGTCAAATATATCATGAAACTTGAACATGGAAATATAACTGACCCTCCTCTGGTTATCAATGGTGATATATCGTATTGACAACGCTGAATCTTTTAATGAATAGTTTACGTGTGCATCGTCTATATGAAACGACTGCTGACGACTAACCTTTTGACTGCCCCCGACCTCAACCTGATTTCTAAACAATTGCCATATCTAACACGACGTTATTGAAAAGCTTCGAAAACATAATACTAATAAAAGCACAGGTCCTGACACCATCCATCCTAAACTTATAAGAGAATATCATGGTCACGTATGCAACCCCTAATCTTATATTTTAAAATCAATATGAACATATTTGCTTCATAACTATTGCAACAAACGCTCATGTTACACCTGTATATAAGGGCGACGATTAACAGGGTTTGGTACGTCGGTCTGATGATCTGATCTATACGTTGAATTGAAACTAGAAAATGTCTGTAAGACATGAATGCCCCCTATATAGCAACCGTGACCTTGGCCTTGACCTTGGAACCC
>JAUMHH010051220.1:0-23561 GCA_032359455.1 Chlamys rubida
TAGGAGAAGGTGTTCCTGAAGTAGATATCCGTTACTATATAGGAGGAGGTGTTACTGGAGTAAGTATCCGTTACTATATAGGAGAAGGTGTTCCTGAAGTAGATATCCGTTACTATATAGGAGGAGGTGTTACTGGAGTAAGTATCCGTTACTATATAGGAGAAGGTGTTCCTGAAGTAGATATCCGTTACTATATAGGAGGAGGTGTTACTGGAGTAAGTATCCGTTACTATGTAGGAGAAGGTGTTCCTGAAGTAAGTATCCGTTACTATATAGGAGAAGGTGTTCCTGGAGTAAGTATCCGTTACTATATAGGAGGAGGTGTTCCTGAAGTAAGTATCCGTTACTATATAGGAGGAGGTGTTCCTGAAGTAGATATCCGTTACTATATAGGAGGAGGTGTTCCTGAAGTAAGCACCCGTTAATAAAACCGAGAGGTGTTCCTCAAGTAAGTATTAGCAAGTTAGCAAAGGAGAAATGTAGTAAGACACTGAGCAACATGAATGGAACAGATGACATGTATAACAATGCGGACACAATAATAACTATTCAAAACTATAACAATGTAACACAAAGCACATAATAGCGCTACATCAAACTGGTACAGCTAACCGATCAATGTACTAAACTGTGCACCCTACCGGCTAAACAAGAGTGTGTATTCGACAGGGTCGGAGAAGGGGCCAGTAATGAAGACGATGACGAGGAGGAGGAAGCCACAGCTAAATCTGAAGTTGCCAATGGAGTCGGGCATAACGATCACAGGCCTGCTGTCATCAACAACGCATTTCTTCTTGACGAAAAGAGTAAAGACAGCCCGAACGGAACAATGGACCAAAACACACAACCAGGGACGTCTACAGGTACGGCGTGCTGGTACTCCTGTTATAACGCATGTACTTATTTACTGCTACTGTAATAATAAAGATACATCTATTACTACTTTTGTTATGGTAATTAACCGTTTTTGGTCCTTACAAACATGTGTATTAATTTGTATCTATAATTATAAGCACTGATGTCATGGTAATGAAGCTGTATCTAAAAACATGAGCGGTGTTGCTATAGTAATGAACCTGTATGTATTTGAGTGTTATAATGATGCACCTAGATTTATAATTTTGAGCGCTTTTATAATACGTTTGAACTGATATCTAAGTCTTATTTACGTTATACACTATAGTAAAAATATCTTTATCTAAAGTTGAGAGTAATGTACAAGAGTAATGCACGTTTATTTATGGTTTTTGGCACTTATCTTGGTAATGAAACAGTAATAACGTTGACTCTGTATTAAATAAATGGCATTTTATAGTTTTGACCTTCGGCCCTGCTCTCGTGAAAAAATATAATGGTTATGGCCCATGTGCATTTATAGTTATTATCGCTGTTGTCATAGTAATAAACATTGCATATAGTGAACCATTTTATGTACATCTGTATTTACAAATTAAACATAATCTATATTTATGAACGTTGTTAGTATGGTAACGAACCCTGCACATAAAAGTTGTTTTTTCTTAAGTTGATTGCTATAAGTTATGGACCTGTCATCACAGTTATGTCACCTGTGTATGTTGGGGGAAATAGGCATGCTTTATCTCACAACCTGTTATCGTATGCGGTAACTAATGAAACGTTCTCTTGCAGAATTAGGGCTTTCATTTAAGAGGCCGCAATTTATTTGCCCCCCCCCCCCTCCATCCCCCTCCCCCACCACCACTATTGCAACCCTGGAAGTCTCCATAGTGTCTTTCCTGTCCTACATATGTTCCTGAACACCCATTTACATAAGGCATTAGCAGTTAACCCCTAAACATTGTAGCGGTCATGTGAGAATTGTCATGGCATTGTAAAGTTAGATGTTACCTCATTCTTAAAATATTACTGATTTTTATGAAGTCTGTCTGACGATTACAGTGCATATTTACTCTCTTCCGCTTCTTTATTTACTTGGTACATGCAATTTTATTTAAATGGAAATCAAATTGCATTTCGTTTTTAACAAGTTGATGCACAGTTGCCTACACCTTATACATAATGGAATGAAATGCTGTTGGTGTTATTCCGACAAAGGTAACGAGTTATCTAAACGTTGACTCTATGAATTTTCTTCAGGTTCCCCGGGGTCAATGAAGAACACTGGTATAAAATGGGCAACCCAGCAGTTTTACGGTATGTTTGTGAAGAAGGCTATTCACAGCTGGAGAAATAGAGTTGTGTCTATAGTACAGCTGTCCCTGCCCGTCGTGTTTGTAATCTTGGCGTTGACGGTAGACCAGACTGCGCCCACTAACGACGATGAGCCGCCTTTGACCCTAAGTCTGACCCAGTTTGGAACAGGTGCGATACCCATCTACACAGACGGAACATCACCGACAGCGGACTCAACCAGAATCGCCAACATCTACAGTACCCTCCTGTCCTCCTTCTCCAGAGAGGACATCGGCATCACGCCATTCGATACATTCACGGTAGAAAAGGCGAACAGTATCGGCGTGGATACTTTTAGCAACACGTACATCGTTGGTGGCGACTTTGATCAGTCCAACACGTTCACAGCCTACTTCAATGGCGAGCCCTATCATGCACCAGCTATAGCCTTGAGCATTATGACAAACACCATGCTCCAAGAATTCGCGTCTACTAGTGACTATATCACTACAACCAACCATCCCTTATCACTGACACTAGCAGAAAAAAATGAGAGCGTTGTTGTTACTGCTCTAGCAACAGGCTTTGTTGTTGCTTTTCTTGTTTTGTTTGGAATGGCATTCTTGTCTACAAGTTTCATAATTTTCCTTATAAAGGAGCGCTCAACGGGAGCAAAACATCTACAGAAGGTTAGTGGTGTAGGCTCTCTCACCTTCTGGTTGTCGAACTATTTATGGGATATACTTAACTACCTGATTCCCGTGCTTCTGATAATAATAGTTTTTGCAGCTTTCCAGACTCCTGCCTATGTCAACGACAATCGTCTCGGCATAGTTTTCCTGCTGTTCTTAGTATACGGACTGTGCTGTCTTCCATTCGTGTATCTGCTTCATTACCCGTTTAATGTTCCCTCTACAGGCATGGCTGCTATCACCATCATGAACATTTTATCAGGTGCGTGTACTATCCGCATGTCAGTTTTACGTTCCTCTAGCAGAATAAATGTTGAAAATTAAGCCTGTTACTGCATGATATATATTTTTTTACGTTTTCAAGTTATAAGAAAAAATATTACGGTAATAATTTTTGGTTTTGTGCATAAAGGATATACCATGTCTTAACTGTACATATCATATCATGAATCGAAATATATTGTATAAAATAAATTACCTTACAAGTTGCGACAGTAAATACATCTCGATTGACCACGTAATTGTAGGTCTGGCGACGTTGCTGACAGTATTTATACTACAAATACCTGCGTTGGGTGCCGAGAGTGTGGCGGACGGGCTGGACTGGTTCTTTACCGTCCTGATCCCGCACTACTGTCTAGGCCAGGGCCTCAACAATATCTACAACAACTACGCCAACCTACAGACGTGTCTGGACATCAACTACGAGGTTCTGTGTACCTTTAATAACACGCTGCCCTGCTGCACAGGTACATGTAACTCCACCCAGTCCTTCAGATCATGATTTTTACTCTTTCCAAGATATTCTAGCTAGTTTTATGCCTAGAGATTTTTACGCTTCACCAGGCACGCCTTTACCAACATTCTTACACCTACACGTCATCACTCTTGATCAGCAGAACCTTCATAACCAAGTCGTATACTTACATGTTGTTACACATAATACCCCTATCCCCTACTGAAGTCCTTCATCTCTATATGTCGTCATATTCCATACCATCAACGCAGTTTCACCTTTGCACTTCACAAAAAATATCACACGCACATATATACCTGACATTTCATACCTATAATTAAGTAAAAAATGTTATGGTAGGTAACAATGCTTAGAGTCAGCCCGACGCATCCATAGTTGTACATATTTTTATGCAACTATTCGCTTGAGAACGAGGTTGACTACAAGAGTTCAAACTTGGTGTTCTTTTATTGTAAGTATTCATCCTTTCGACGAGAAACATAGTCAGAGTAAGAAGTATGTAAACATCATAATGTGCTCTAGCGCTTGGTGTTACTGTCTTACATATGCCTTCGACCAGAACAGTTATTTGCCACATGTCACGTTTAACTTACGCTTAAGATAGTCCTTGCATTAAAATGTGGTTTATTTTGCAGGATGCACGAACAATTGTTACGATTTCAGTACTGACTACATTGCTTGGAAGTCTCCGGGCATCCTCCGTTACATCATCTTCATGCTGCTTCAGGCCTGTCTTTTTATAACCATCGTGCTCATGATAGAATATGGCGTTATCAACCGACTGGCTTACTTTGTTTCAAATCGGTCAAATGTGGTCAATCCGAACGAGGAAGAGCTAATTGACGGCAGCGATCCGGAGGATAGCGATGTTATGGAGGAACGAAAGAGGATCCGCGACACGCCCTTGGAAACACTCATGGAAACTGACGCCCTTATCATAAACAATATGGCGAAGACTTACGGCAGCTTACGGGCTGTAAAGGGCATCAGTGTGGGTGTGGGAAGCCAGGAGTGTTTCGGTTTGCTAGGACAAAATGGCGCAGGGAAGACCACCACTTTTAAGATGATGACTGGTGATGTGTTTGTAAGCAACGGTAACGCGTATCTCAACAAGTATGACGTTAAACAACATCTGAACCAGGTAAGTCTTTAATACAAAGCGAGCTATCTAAATGTTCAAGAAATAATGAAATGCTGTGCTGAGTGTCTTCGGCATGGTATTTCAGTGAGATAGCAATCTGAAGTCGGCATCAGATACGCGCTATTGCAAGGAGGCAAATACACCAACATACCCTGCCTCCAACACAAATACACTGTACACACAAGCACGCAGATTTTACAAATATGGAGACACGTCTTTAAATAGCCTAAGGACGTTTAACAAAATAAAACAAAACCAACCATGAAATAATGGCGGATTTCCTACAAGATGTGATGGTCATTTAAAAATGTTATGTCAATATGTGATGTGATGCTGATTTGTAAAGCAAAAAACAATGTAGAACAAGACAAAGGTAAAAAGTAAACTTTAAAAGGATCGGGGTAGTAAACGTAAAAACAATTGTGTCTCAATAAACGTTGTCATAAGATATTGAAATCAGTCAAGCGAAACGGAAGGACACACGTGAAACTACTTTTATTGGCACAAACTCTAGTTGTTTCGAACTGCTGCATTAATTCTTAACACACCACAACAGTCAACTGACGTAATGGGTTCCCCAGCGCAAACGTGACAAGAAAAGAATATGAAACGATTTTAAAAGATAATACTATATACAAATTACAGATGGACAAGATGCTCACTAAAAAAGACAGTAGGAAAACTTTTCATATCACATATTCAACTATTGACAAATATTTTACTTTAATTTTACAGGTTCAGCAAAATCTCGGCTATTGTCCGCAGTTTGATGCCCTGATTGACCAGATGACTGGTCGAGATACCCTGACCATGTACGCTAGACTCCGAGGGGTACCAGAAGAACAAATCAAGACTACCGTCAACGATCTGATCGATACAATGATGCTTAGGAAGTACGCAGATAAAAACTGTGAAGTTTACAGGTACGATAATAACTCTCGTGATTACAGGTACGATAATAACTCTCGTGATTACAGGTACGATAAACACTCTCATGATTACAGGTACGATAAACACTCTCATGATTACAGGTACGATAAAAATTCTCATGATTACAGGTACGATAAACACTCTCATGATTACAGGTACGATAAACACTCTCATGATTACAGGTACGATACAAATTCGCATGATTACAGGTTCGATAAACACTGTGAAGTTTACAGGTACGATAAAAACGCTCATGCTTACAGGTACGATAAACACTCTCATGATTACAGGTACGATAAACACTCTCATGATTACATGTACGATTAACACTCTCGTGATTACAGGTACGTTAAAATTTTCATGATAACAGGTACGTGGAAAAGTCACGTTTACAGGTACGTTGAAAACGCACGTTTAGAGGTACGATAAATACTCACGTTTACAGGTACGATAAAAAAAACAGTCATGTTTACATGTTTTTGTTTTTTGAGGTTTTGTGACTCTGTGCAATTAAGTCATATAACAGTAGGTTTAAATGTCAGGTTTCATTCTACACGGGGTTTTTAGGACAAAGTCTCAAGTGACCTATTGCGATCGCCTTTTGTCTGGCGTCGTGCGTCGTGCGTCCGTAAACAATTTACATTTTCGACTTCTTCTCCAAAACCCCTGAACCAATCTCAATGAAACTTTGCAGAAACCTTCCATGGCCACAGGTCAACCATATATGTGAATGATATGACCCTGGGGTCTCACGTTTCCCCCTGGGGAGGGGGTAAACTTTACTATAGTTTATATAGGGAAATCACATTTTGGACCAGCATTTGTTTCATTTCCATTGGAATTAATTCAAACTTGCAATTGGTTAGCATTATCAATATTGGATAGCAGTTTGATGATATGCACAAATCAGCCCTGAATGGCCCCCAGGGGCCTGAGGGGCGGGGCCAAAAAGTGTCAAATTGACTAAAATTTCAAAACTCTTCTCAATATCCAGATATGGTAGAATCAAATCCTCTTCATATCTATGATAGGGTCTTAAGGTGCTTTACCAAAAATTCAGCTGACTGACAGAACCACTATTTGTACATGGTACATATACTACCCAGATCTTTCACACTACTTTTGCATTACATGTTGTTCAAGTTACCTTTGTTACAAAATTATTTCTTTTTCATTTTGCATCATCGATAACATCAGTTTTTACATAAATCAGGTGACCGTTAAGGCCCATGGGCCTCTTGTTGTAAATGTAATTTCATACGGATTAAAATGATAAGCTCTTGTGAAATCACAGTAACGAGAATATTAACCCGCCGGAGTGACTCCCTTTTTGTAAATGTAATTTCATACGGATTAGGATCACCCCTTGTGGAATCACAGTAGCGAGCTAATGAGAGTACTAATCTGAACAGGTTAAGTTTTTCTTATCTGACCGGATATGATAGAAAAGTATATCATGAAAAGCTATGGTCTTAATACGCCTCTACATACAAGAACATGTATAAACATGATATATTGGGGAAAACATGGCCAAAACACTAATAGCCAACACACAATTAAACAAATTATACAATTAATAGTAAAATCAATATTGTCACAAAAGTTAAGGATTTCAAGAAATACGAGGCCAATGGAATTCGGGTTAAAAAAAGGTTCATCATTGATATATGGTGTTATCTTTTCATATCACTTTTAAATTCTGAGTTGCCGAATTTACCTCCTACACAGTGTGATTGTTCACACCTCCATTTTTTTTATTGATTTGGAGGTGTTGACGTCAGACCAGATACTGGTTGGACGCACGAGAGGAGGCTAACTCCCTGACGTCCGGCATGGTTGACTGGCCGTCAGTGATGGATGCCTTTGTTGTATAGCGTCCGTCATCACCTCCCGATCGTCGGCCCGCCAGCGATCGTACATTACAATGCTCCGGTGGTTATGCACAATGACCGAGAGGTCATTACCTTTGAAGGTATGATAGATGTTGTTCTGATTGAAAAAAAATCAAGTCTGTCCAATTTACGAACCGAAGCATTTGTTATATAATTACGTAATATTACAATGTTTTACGTAACTGTATGTGATTTCAACTCTGTCCTGATAACATCAAACGGACTGAAAGCAATCACCATGCATCACTATCTAATCGTGTTGACTAGTTATTCCTTTTATGGTATTTCTATAAAAAAGTGTATACCTACATCATAGGTATGTTGGTAGTAATAAACTTTGGATCAGGCGCTGCTCACCTTACAACAGCTTTAGGTTGTTAATAGGAATGATGGCGTTAAATCACATCATAATCTCGGCATATCATATATAAAATCTGGTTATCGTATCGTGAGCACACGTTTTCTGGTCGCCATGATGATCTCGGTGGTAAATGTTATGTTTCTTTGTTCGATATATAAGTTGATTTCGCCCATTAGTGTTCCTTGTGGTTTTCTCACTAGCCCGACTCTCACTTTGGGGATATGACATTATTTGTATTTTATCGTGATTAACATGGAGGAGTAGTTTATAAAGCAAAAAACACTTACCCTTTGTGAACACCTTATCTTATTCTCTTTGTAATTTTCAAGTATCTCCATGTACATATTTCCTTTGCTTATGTTCTGTGCTAGTTAGTCCCCTACCGGTTCCCGGGGGGACCACAGGTTTGCACTCCATCCGTCAGTCGTCCTTCCGTCCGAGAAGCTTGTCCGGGTCAAATCTTCTATACTATCTCATTTAGAGTAACCATATTAAGTGTACAAGGACATCATGGGATGACGGAGTTCAGAGTGCAAGAAGAAGGTCACTATGACCTGACTGTAACATTCCTTTGACCTTTGACCTTAACTTTAGAAAAAATATTGCCCTGTGCATATCTTCTATACTATTTCACATTGAGTAATCAGATTTGGTGTACAAAGGACATCTTGGGATGGCGGAGTTACCTATATGTCAGTTGCATGTAACAAAAGAAACAGGTGAGCGATACAGGCCCTCTGGGCCTCTTGTTTTTCAGATCGGTTGTGACAAGAACCAATCCTTAAGTAGTCGGGTGACATCACGATGACTTCCACATGAACGTGGTACAGGAAACAGGAAACTCTTTTTCGAGGGATTCAAGATGTCACGCCCTTAAATTTGCTGACTCTTCATTTGCTGTTGTAGTCTTTTCTTATCCCTTAAAGCATAAATTGCAACCCTTATTGTTTTTTGGTTTCCTATCTTTGTAATTCTATAACCATGGCGACAGACCGACCAACATTGTACCTCTTGCGCATGTCTGTTCATCTGGAAAGCTTAACACCTGAAATACAAAGTAGTCAATTTTATATGAAAATCAATTTTATAGTTCAGTTTTTTTTCCTCCTCCCCTCACCTCGCACAAAATGCACACACAAAGAGAAAAAATATTAGTCTTAGTCGGAAAACATCAACTTCATTATACCTCTAAAATACTTCGGCGTGGACCTGATTTAATTTTTAAAATACATTCTATTTGATTCAAACTATGTTTGCTAGGTTTTATGTTTTATGCAAACGCCTAACAGAGAATGCAGGAATAGCTTGCCAGTTTGAGAAAAACACCATACGTTTTATAACAACGCTTGGTTTGGTTTGTTTGTATTTTACGTCAAAGCCACCCAGACGTTTCAGAAACTGATAGATCATACTCAAAACATTTTAGTTTAACATTTTAAGGTTTCAGGTCGTTACGGACTAGGATTCCAATGTACGATCAAACACTACAACCACCATCAAAGTAAAAAAAATAAAGTCAGTTTGGAAAGATTACAACAGGGGCTAAGGTTATCAAATCGGAGACTATATCATGTCTTCTCAAAGGATAATCGTTTCTGCCCCACACGTGGTAGCTGTCACGATGTCCAGTGTCAACTGACGGGAAGTATGTATGTCACCATTGATCGAAGACAAGGAACAGATATTTGATCAAATCAACAAAAAGAATACGACTACAGTTTCCGTGATCTCTTCGCGCAGCTATACCATATCACAAAAGAAATGCGTCATCAATTCAGTTTACCATTACCACTTAAGGATCTGCTCTTGTGAAAAGTCTAAATTTTCTACTTACTAGCTTTTTTGAGACATATCTTATTTCAAAAAGGACAATGTAAGAATTTTACTATTTATGTGATTTTTCGTGAAATTTATCGTTTTGACCGAAAACTTACCAAATTCATATATATTATCTTTCAAATGAGTTATCAGAAATCTATGGATGTGTGCACAAATGATATTTTTTTCTCTTAATTATGGAAGTAGAAAGTCTTCAAACTATATTTTGATTTCAGGAAAACAGTTAAGGTTACCCCTACCCCTTATATTTAAATTAAAAAATACTCATTTTATTCTACAGTTTTTGCTGCTTTAACGGTTGATACAAACATATCTGATAACTGATTTAATTAAATATTTACTGGATTAAAAGAAAATAGGTTTATCTCTTTACAACAGTAAAAGAGAGGATCGCTGTACTTTTGTTTTTGTTTTTGCCGTTATGCTTTTCTACTTAATTTTCCAAATTTTGTAGGATCAAAAAAAAAGTGTGCTTCAGCTGATATAAATGAGCATTAAAATATCAAAATTGTATAGTTTCCTACTTTGTTTCATATTATTTTTATAAAATAAATAATTATAAACTTGTACGACTAAAAAAAACTGTCTACGTCTTAAAATGGCTCAAAATGATGCCTATCATATGGTTGCTTGGTAGAAAGCGTCAAAACATTTCTTGATACAGTAGTAAATTCAAATTGTGACTTTTACAATATTTAATTTATATATATATTAGAAGTTTCATTAGAAAAGTTAGTGTATGAGTAAATGTGCAATTGTTATTGAGCATACATTTTAACTATATAATTATATACAATTCTTGATTGTCATGTCTCTAAATATCAAAATTGTATAGTTTCCTACTTTGTTCCATATTATTTTTATAAAATAAAAAATTATAAACTTGTACGTCTAAAAAAATACTGTCTACGTCTTAAAATGGCGACGTAATGACAAGCTATTAATTAAGCGTCAAAAAGGGTGAAATTTTGACGTTGCGTGTAGCGGAAGAAGCTCACATTTTCAAAATGGCCGCCGAATTAGTCTTTCATAAATACGTGTGAAAAAAGTTTTGTAAACAAAGGATTTCTAGTTTATTTGACACAATTTTAGATGCATGTTTGCTTTTAAAATTAATCATAATTTGTTAGCTCCAATAATATCCGGTTACACCAGATCAAAATGAAATTTGAACGTGATTTAAACCTCAGAAGAGCAGAACCTTAAGAGTATTTTCTACTGCAGAAAAATGACTGGAAACAAACAGTCATTTCTGTGTGATGTAGACAGCAATCTACATCGAAACATCAGTTCTAAAGACTAAAACACGGGCTGTAATGAAGTAAGTAAAATGTACCTTATGTTGTCAGATATTTGCAGACTTCGCTCATATATTGTCCTACCGATTGTCACGAAACCTCACACATATGTTTTCAAAGACATCACCTCTTGTATGAGTTTTTTTGTTTCACCTTCTAATTTCAAAAGCAATGGCAACGTTACTTTAAAATTTGTTTTGGTGTTATCGCACTTCATTACTTACTAAATTGTCACGTCGTTTACAAATATTATCTCTTGTAGATGTCTTGACTAATTCCCTTTTGCTATTCTATTTCAGCATCATCATTGTATGCGAGTGTTATGAAACATCATATACATGTTAACAAACGACACCGCTTTGAGATTATGATTCAACCATCTGTGGTCAGAAAAGGTTACCGTTGTTGTGAATACAATTTTGGCATTCTTGCTCTGCGGACTTCACGATGTATATCTGATGTCATGGAACCTCTCATTCATGTTCACAAACATCGTCTCTTGTAGGAGATGGTGTACTGATAATTTTGATTACGTAGATGGAGCTCATCGTTCTTGTTGTTTTTTCTCCACGATTCCCGTTCTTTCCGAGATTAAGATTTGATTTAAAATTAGATTTACACGGCGGGTGTCTTCGATGAAGCAGAAAACGTTTAGCCTTCCGGAACATCTGGTCTTATTCCTGTTTTTCATTTTCAAATGGTCCATGTAAATCTATCCTTTGTTCACATTTTGCACTAATTTTATTGATTTTGGGTTCGAGATTACATTTTCTTGACACTTCGGTATTCTCTTGTTGTTTTTGTCCTTTTGTGTAGGAGCCTATATAACCGTTCTCATTTATAAATAAATCACGACGAAATGTAATCCTTTTATACCCTTTGCGATAAGGTGGTGGGTAAATATATCGTCCTGTTAGGACAGCGTCTCTGTTAAACATTAAGTTTTAACATTTGTTTACACACAAAAACAGTGTTCTGATAACTTGATTGCGTTTGAATCAAATACTAGATCAGTGATGTTTGTTAAAATATTTTATGAAAAAGATACAAAGATACTTTCATCTTTGTATCCTCGACGAATAGGAATAAAAAGAGAAAAATACTTTTGGACTAGATAATAAATAATACCCAGCGTGTAATAATAATAATCAAAACAAAGGGGTCATGAGAGCGTTGTGTTATCAGCAGGGAGTTTTAAGCCGAACAAAACCAGCCTGCATGTGTCATGAAAGGTCGCACGCCTGTCACTGTAGATGTATAACACAAGCAAGCAGAACAGAAAAAAAGTTGTTTACATCTAAAAATTAAAAAAAAGTAAATTACGCTCGGTTGATGAAGTATGATCTGACCGCTTCACCCCCTCGTTAATGGTTAAAGGTCAGATGTTTCGTTTCAATTACAATAGCATGTTTGATCAACCAGACGGACCAATTAGGTGAGGAAATTCCGTTCTCGTCTACTGATATCCTGAGGTGCTGGGTGGACGTATAAAGAACCATACGGTCTGTTTACTGTAGCTCTAGCCAAGCTGCTACGGACAGGCCGACTCCCAGGTTAGTAGTGGAAGTTAGTCATATTCGGCTTCTAGCTGAGTGTAACTGACTTACGTTAAGTACCCATTATATAATGTCATTAGAGTGATTTTCATGTAACAATACACTCATTAATTATATAACCTTCTTATGACTTTAATCTGATTTAAGATATTGTTTGAATTAATAGGATTTTTTTCTGGCAACTCCAAAAAGCTTAGCAATTTTTTATTTTGTTTCATTAATTTCAGCGTTTTCACTGGTACACGATACCCATTTTTGAATCGTCTACATTATTTATTCGATATATTTTAAAACGAAACAAAAATCTTTAAATATGTTTTTAATAAATGCTAAAGTTTGTAAACGTTTGGACCTTTAAAATGTCTGCTATAGTAATTCTAACGTTCGAGAGTACGACGTCATTGTTTTTATCTGGCTGTATGTGGGAACTTTGATAGAATAGCGATACTGGTACCATTCAATGAATAATTATTATCATGCAACGGAGAACGTTCGTTACAATTCAACGGAGTAATATTAAGTTGAATTTACATCGCACGTTATCACATGATACGCAAGTTTATTTTCTTAAATCGTTTTCTAGTTCAACATTTGTAGACAAGAAAACTTGTTTGTGGAATGTTATCTTGGAAGGTCTTATATTTTGCCTTTTTGTAGTTGACTTAGAGTTCAAATGAATTTGGTCCTTGTTACTGTAAAAGTACTTCTTTTAGCGGACTAAAATATTAGCGTATTATCGAATTTTAACCATTTAGGGCATTGATGAAATGGTATATTTAAAATATATGCTTTAAGAAATTATATTCAGAAACTTAAATTGGCACAGTCATAAATTAGCGTAATATTGAGAGGACTAAAAGCGCTTAAAGAAGAATACCGCTGAAACATGTACATTGACAGTTAATGTGAACTAATACGCTGAAACATGTACATTGACAGTTAATGTGAACTAAAGTATAATGACTTTATATATCGGAAAAAGATTCAAAGTCCTAGTGATGGTGAAATATAAAAAAACAAACAAGACAAGAGTTTCTTAGTACCTCCCTAGCGCTTTCACCTATTTTGAGGTTCCCGTGTCACAAGCATATAGTAAATCAGAAAAACATTCAAAAGTCCTTGTGAATGGTTAAATTGAAGAAAAACAAATTGACCACAGTTTCTTATTACCTTCTTAGAGCTTTAACCTCTTTATACATATGTTCTAGTTTACTTTGTTTCGTTCTGTTGCAGGATGATCACCATGCAATTAATGACTAGGACAATTGAGTTGATATGTATTATCGGATGTTTACAATGCGTAATTCCATTGGTGAGGGCTTTACCACCCGAAGAGGGGAACCCCCTGGACACAGGAATACCCTCTATACCTGGTTCCTTGCTTGGTGATAACTTGCCAGGATCACCCCCTGCAACAGCCGATGTAACCAATAATGCTTTCATCGAAGCCGATTCACAAGGCGTTGTCTTCAAAGATAGTTTTGCCAACCCCCAGGCTGAAATCCCACAGGCAAACATAGTCAACGCCATACAATTTCAAGCGCCCAGTGAAGTTGGGAAATCTGGAACAGTTGACGAGTTACCACTGACTTTACGTTCATTTAACACCGACACTCAGGTCGTAAGTGGCACTAATAGTGAGCCTACAGTGTCTACACAGGTAGGTGGCGGTGCTAGTTTATTAGCTAGCTCTATTCTTAACAATAACCTAAATCCATCAACATCAACGTCAACTGGCCAAATAGGCACCAATGGTTTCCTCGCAACTGTTGCAGGACAACCTTCGTCACCTCCACGAATGAGAAGAGTCATGTTTTCTCCGGCTAGAGTGGGAAACACAATGCGACTATCTAGCAGTAAACCGCGTCTCATTAATAGACCGTTCATGCCAACACTGGCAAACCAACCAAAACGCACTTTCAATGCCATTCAAAGGTCATCAGGAATGATGTTGCCATTTATGGTACCTGCCTCCGCCCAATCTTTGACATTTCCACCAATGAATTTTGAACCACCGCCGTCTATGTCATATTTACCGACGTCAAATTTTGCTGCTCGATTAAGAACGGAAAGACGACCGACATTTTTCTTCCCGTCTCCTGAAATGTTTCAAACACCATTTTATTCTCCGTCTGATCAAACATTCCCCACAGCTCCATTTACCTCCGCCGAACCACCTCGTGTAATGTTTAATTCTGAGCCTCAACCCTTTGCAGTTCCACCAGTATCCCGCTTTTCACAAACTTCCGGATCCCTTTCCCCCCATTTTTCAACATTTGCAGGTCCCTCCGTCCAATCGAGTACATTTTTCAACACACCTGAAAATTCTGTCACTATTCTTCCGCCAATCGTAATTAATGATACTCCGTCATTTGACTTTAGTCCCCCGACCTTTGAAATCCAACCGCCACCTCCACCTGCACAATTTCGACAATCTTCGATGATGACAGGTCAAACTCCAATCACCGTCACTCCGTTGGCACCATTGGGATTTGACGCACCGGCAATGCCTGGTCGTTCGTCGGTACCCGTTTCGTTCCAAACTACACCAGATTTTCGAGCTCCAAATTTTGCACCATTTACATTGCCAATGCGTTCAGAGGGAACACGTATGTTTGGATTCAGTAGGGTGCCATCTATTCGCAATCAAGCAGGAGGAGGAAATATTGGAACTCCTATGGTAAGGGCAGGAGCAGGAACAGCGGCAGCAGCGGGAGCAGCAGCTGCAAGGGCACAGGGAGTAACGAATACCGGCGGCGTGTTCTCAGCAGGTTTACCATTTATTGCTGGCCTACCCGTGCCAATGTGGTCGAACTTCAACGACGTTGGGAGACCAATCCTGTCAAATAACCAGGTATAGTACGGGTTCAAGTGTAAACAACGACCGTCTTCCTTCGATTTATTTAGTTGTATTAAAGTGAGTTAGTACGGGTTTTCGTAATGCCAGTCTATCCAGGATATTTCAAAGTTATATTATGGTGTAGTTAGGAAGGGATCACATGTAAATAACGGACGTCTTACAGGGATTTATAGTAGTTAAATTATATTGTTGTTAGTAAGAGTTCGGGTGTAAATAACGGCAATCTACCAGGGATATATAATAGATATAGTATACAGTAGTTAGCAAGGGATCACATGTAAATAACTGGAGTCTACCCAGGTTGTATTTAAGTATAATTATATCGTTGTAATTAAGGGCTCGGGTGTAAATAACAGACGTAATAATAGTTAGGAGGAGTTCACGTGTAAATAACAGATGTCTATCAAGGATACATTATATACATGTAGGGCAAAGAAGTAATTCTTACAGTGTAAACATTATGATGTTGTCAAATTTTCGGAGCAATCCGCTCCTTTATCGAGACACAGGAAAAACACACAAAACAATTACATTTCATAAAAACAATATTAGAAATATAACAGGGTATAGCTAAAATATGTTGTAAGCAATAAGCCCCTCGGGTACCGTTAGCCGAAGGCATAATTTACACTGACCGCATCGTTGGTCGCTGATATATATCGTAGTTATTAACGGTTTACCTGAAAATAACGGACGTCTACCAAGGATATATTATAGTTATATTATAGCGTAGTTAGTAAGGGTTTACGTGTAAATAACAGACGTCTACCACGGATATAGTATAGCTATATTTTAGCGTAGTTAGTAAGGGTTCACGTGACAGTAACAGACGTCTACCACGGATTAAGTATAGTCATATTTTAGCGTAGTTAGAAAGGTGTTACGTGTAAATAACAGACGTCTACCACGGTTATAGTATAGCTATTTTATAGCATAGTTAGTAAGGGTTCACGTGACAGTAACAGACGTCTACCACGGATATATTAAAACTATATAAAAGTTAGTAAGATGGTTGGAGACACTTCAGTGGAGGATGGGAGATACATCAGTGGAGGGTGGTAGAAACATCACTGGAGGGTGGGAGACACATCAGTGGTGAGTGGGAGATACATCAGTGGAGGGTGGGAGACACATCAGTGGTGAGTGGGAGATACATCAGTGGAGGGTGGGAGATACATCAGTGGAGAGTGGGAGACACATCAGTGGAGGGTGGGAGACACATCAGTGGAGGATGGGAGACACATCAGTGGAGGGTGGGAGACACATCAGTGGAGGATGAGAGACACATCAGTGGAGGATGAGAGACACATCAGTGGAGGGTGTGAGACACATCAGTGGAGAGTGGGAGACACATCAGTGGTGGGTAGGTGACACATCAGTGGTGGGCGGGAAACACATTGATGGAGGTTGGGAGACACATCAGTGGTGGGCCGATACACATACTTTAAGGGTCGGAGTTCCTTCCGTGGAGGATGGGATACACTTCAGTGGAGGGTGGGAGACACATCAGTAGAGGATGGGAGACACAACAGTGGTGGGCGAATACACATAAGTCAAGGATCGGAGACACTTCAGTGGAGGGTAATGGCTCATCAGTGGAAGGTGGGAGACATATAAATAAAGAATAAGAGAATCAATAATTAAGGATGGGACACTTATCAGTTGGGAATAGATAAATCATTGATTGATTGGAGACAAATTTGTGAAGGGAGAAACGTTTATAACTTTATTATATTTTATTAGTCTGTATGAAGCGTATGTCTTAATGTTTACTCAACATCACAATTCATATGAATTAATATTACTGGGTATATGTTGATAGGGAATCAGAGGTAAAACCATATATGTAAAGGCATAAAGACTAAAACAACATGAACATCAGATATATATAGTTAAGAAAAACTGCCTGAAAATAATATTGACATTTTATTTGCCATTTTGACTGCGATATACAATTGTTATACTTTTAATGCGATTATGTGTCGCTTTTATAAAAAACTGCAGTTGTTAATTATTAAATATTGAAAAAGTAAAATAGCATGATTTATCTTTCCTGTTCTTTTAAATAAAGCATCATTACATTTATCTATCATAGTATCCGTTTACACTCCCAGTTCGACGTCTATATTTAAATCAAATCCAGCCACATTGCAATTTGTTATCCAAATCTAGATAAAAATTCTATCAATCTGCAACATTTCAACAATGACTCGACAGCACTGATTCCTGCCCGCTCACCGACAAAACTATTTTTAAAATATGCTATTTAATAGTAGGTGTTGGTTATTGCAAATTTACTGAACATATACATGTACAAATATGAAATTTAAGAAACACTCACAAAAGGACAATTTATTAACTGTATTTGTAAAGAAGAAAGAAAAATGTGACAAATGGGAGGGTCATTTTTGGATTTAGTATTTTAAAAAGGAAATTATTGTATAATATTTGAAATGTGCGTTTGTTGACTCCATCATTTACTTAATGTTTGTTTAACTTTTCAGGCGTTTTAAAGTGATGCTATCCACTATGAAAAGAACGAGAGCCACGGATCCACGTGTTTTATCCATTGTTTCTTATATTTGTTATGTAATGTATTTTTGTATCACATATTACAACGATATTTATACACAATATAAAGCGTTATATTATGTTTTTATATACAGTGGTGAGGAAGTAGGCTGAAAACACAAGAGCATTAACAATTGTATTGACATGTATTGCAATGGACATGTTATGAACAATAACTAGTGCCATTGTATAAGCTGGATTGATTTCCAATGTGTACCAAATATTCATTGACTATTATAAATTCTATAGGTTTTGTGCTGATCATACCTCTGTGGTTGTCAAATTTTCCGAGCCAAATGATTACTCTATTTAAGCAAAACATAATAATATAAAAATTACTTTTTTTGAATAGATTTTTTGAGAGACGAACATAGACAACGCTAGGTTTGTTAAAGCTAGACGTTTACAGTCAGTGGAAATTGCAGTGCTCTAAGTCTTCATGTGTATTAATACTTATAGCCTGTGATTGCCAAGATACGAATTACATTTTTACTTAATGATTCCCGACTTTCCATTTGTGACTTACCTAATGAAAAACTGTACAGTATCTTGTAAATATGTTCATGTATGTTTTATATTGTAAAGAGAACAACACCTAATTAAGGGAGCAATGCAAATTGAAAATGGTAAGACTTTCTTGTGAAAGATAACATGTCATAATCTCTTAAAGCCATGTCATGGCTAGATACTTTCTCTACACGTTAACATTTATTAACAATATAACGTTTGGTAATGATAAGAATCTTAACGAATCATCACCTCACTTGAGGTTGAAGGAAAATTAATGTATGAAATATAAAATCACAGCATCAACAGAGAAGGACATAATTGGAATGCAAAGTCGATGCAAAAAAATATATGCTGAGGAGACACAAAACAAAAGACACCATGAACCCCACAAACCTGTGTGTTCCGGAAGTGTATTCCTGCACCAAATGTGGCACCAATTATGATTTCTGTTAAATTCAGGAAAGAACAATGAAGACTTAAATTATGATAAACACCGAAAAAATCGTCTGTAGTTGTTAATCAGCTCGTGATCACGACAGTGTAATGTTTTCAATGACTGCCTATGTGATAGTAATGGTGTTTCAGTCATGAAGTAACTTCGACCAGAAAGACCTCTTACTGAAAGCAAAGGTTCAGAACAGAAAAGCAACTGAAACCTGAATTTATTGAAATAAACCAGTTCTAAACAAAATTATCTCTTATAGCCAAAACTAATGGCTCTATTACATTACCAGGCACCTTTCCCTTTCTCTGTAGTTCTACATATACTCCATCACACTTAATACACAAATTTTCAGTGTTCTAATATCTTCTAAATGGTCGGAATAGCTGACGCAGTAAATAATTGGTGCAGTAAATATTTACTTTATGCATCGACTAGGTGTTTCAACAAAGAACAATTTCGTTGGCTCTGCTGGTGGATAATCAGTCCCAAAACTTTGCTGTAACTTTAAGGGTTTCCATGTTCATCTTTCCTTTGTTTATATTTTGCCCTAGTTCTATCGGTTCTGAGTTCGAATTAGGGTTTTATTGACACTTCATTATTCTCTTGTTTTCAAAATTGAAGCTGGAATATATTCTGGCAGAGTTAACGGGGTTTTTTTCGTTTGGAACTACATTATCAGTTATAGACAAGCGTTGTAAACTTTAAATGGTATGAAGGATTTCAATGAAGCTTTCCCCTTTTGTTATAATTCATACCGTATCTTGGAACCCTTTAGACATCGGTTTAATGACAACAAAATGTAATTTTTCCTGTTTTCCCATTTCTATTGCTTCAATACTTCTATTGCTTCAATACAAATTGCCGTGTTCACGTGACTCCTAATAAGGATGTCATGGTAATATAGTAACATAGTAATATTTGCGTTATTAGGCTTTGAACATCAACTTAAATGTTTATTTTTTTCGGAAATATATTAAACTTTATACCGAATAATAATGAGCAGCGTTTTGTAGAGATATATTAACAAACTGTATACAAAAAAAAGCAAATTTAGCGTTGTCATCAATGCAATACCATAGTGTATACGACGTCTTTTATTGCACAGATGTGCACGTGCAACCATGTGTAAGGCACACACTCGTGTATGGACTAGTCCGCACAAAAACGTCATGCTATCAGTCACCTCAGACAAAACATGTGTGTGGTATTACTCCTGTATTACAGGGATCGTAAGGTCAGAAGAATACACAGTGACTCATAAATCCATCATTGTGTATTCGTCTGCAAATAAACAAGCTATCAGACACACGTATGTTTGGTATTACTTATGTGTTAAAGGTTTTATAAAGTCAAGTGAATATACGATGATGCCTCAATCCATTATGCTCAGTTGTCATTTATCAGTATATCTTTGTCACTCGTTTATACATTAATCACCAAGAGAAACGAAATAAACAATAAAGGTGTTTATTTCAGTTATGACGAATAGAATCGTAACACATTTGTCTAATATCTATATATATTCATCGTACATACTGGCTATATTTCTGACAGAATTACAACTCTCGATTCGTTTCAGAAAATGGCTAGAGCTACATTTATTTACTCATAAGATTAATTCTATTGGATTTGATTAATTATTTGTATACTTATTCGTCGTTTTCTTTTTGCGTTCTTTTCAAGCTTATAAGCTATCTCCTGTTTGGTTTTTATTTCGCTGACAAACAAACAAAACATTTCACGAAGGATGATTACGTACGCATATATGAATGAGATTCTCTTGATTTTTATATTATCCCTCTCATGAATCTTTAAAAAGACAAACCGATAATAGTGATATAAGACCACACAGATAGTATCCACTATCGCTTTTAGAAATGAAAAGTACCAAGATATTATCAAATATCAATTGTTTTAACAACATTCATTTTAAAGGTCGTCGTCATCCAACATCAACTTCTTCCACAATTTACATTTGTATATGTCCCCAGGTGTCAACAAGCATGGTGTAAAAATATACATTTTAAAAGTACGCAGGCGTTATCCGACATCAACTGTTTTAACGGCAATGCATGAGGATACAAGGGCCGTGAAAGTTGTTTACCTTACCTTAAGTGGGCGATTGTAAATGATATATTACGTAAACGATTTATACATTTAAATGACATTTATAGTGATTCTGACACTGATCAAATGGACATATATGGCAAATTAACATATATTGAAAACACATGCACCTATATTAAGTATGGATAGGTCTATTTAAATAATACATATAAACAATAAACCAACAATATTCGATATTACTAGGACTTTTCATCAGAGTACAGAAATACGGCTGGTGTGGAACAAAAAAAAGGTAAAATACTAAATGACAGTTAAATGACAAAAGGGGGAGGGGGTGGGGGTAAACATGCTATAACTGTGTGTTAAATAACGCTCAATCATTATACTTAAGTTGGCAGAAATAGCATTGCGCCGATATACCACAAACCACAAACCGCAATAGATGAATGATCTGAAAATCATGACAGGGAAACATCTTGACAAACAGGCTGACGTTAATGGGTCTATATAATCGGTCGACGTGAACACTGCAATTTGTATTGAAGCAATGGAAGTATTGAAGCAATGGTTATAGCAAAACAGGCAAAAATATTTACATTTTGTTGTCATTAAAATATCTACACGTTCTGCCATTAAAACCGTGAAAATGGATGTACAACAAACATGAAATGCTATGTCTCGCAAAATAACTTTTTTAAGTTTAAAAAGAGATAACTAGTGAACTACTATCGCGGATTGCTGGGATCACATTAGATCATCAAAAAAATATCAGTTAAACAATTAAAGCCACCAAATCAATATCAGGGATTAAGTACAAAAATACTCCACCTGGGAAATATCAGTATTTACTATTATCAAAATATATCAGGAGATAAAGAAATAATCTAGAAAAACAACACAATATACCGAGGTGTCAACAAAACCATAACTCGATTTCAAATCGATAAAAGTAGGCCGAAAAGGGACCGAATAGAGATTCAAATGGGGACCTTTGAAAAAAATAAAACCACGTGTTTCGGAAGGTTTAGCGTCTTTTGCGTCATCGACGATACGCACCATGTCAATAAAGGTCAAATCAAAGAAATACCACGTCCTCACATCTAGAACTCGTGTATTGACAACAATACAACAGGCACACTAATTATCATAATCCAAACTATTGGCTTCCATACCATACAAAGACATAGCATGCATGATCACGACAAAAACCTTAGGGAACCCCAGCAGTCGACAGTTATCAAGGAATTCATGATATTCGGTATAAGCTCTTGAATATCCGATTCAACTGCGACAAGATAACATCGTAGGTAGGGAAAGCAGATATTTGACTTTTAAAAAATGGAAATTGAAAACCGTCCCGCTTATTGAACAGATTAAAAGTAAGCTGTCCCAGCTGTTGTTCATAATGTAGGTGAAGATCGAGGAAAGCGGCTGGGGTAGATTAGTTTGTAGTTTGTTTGATTTCAAGCTCGGGAGGGTATATAAGATCGATGTGTTCCATCTATTTATTGTTATATAAAGACAGCACATCGTCGATATATACAAAATGGAAGGACTTGACTGTGTTTCTGTTACCAACATGATAAGCCAATCAATAAATTCAGCCTCACTTGAAACAAAAAACAAAGCGGCCAGAAGACCGCCTAAATTCTGCTGGAAAATCTCGATAGCCAGGAACACAGTTATTCTCTTGATTATTCTCCCAACTCCATCCACTGTTTGACCTTTAATTGGCAAACAATCACCAGAGATATGTTACTGATTATAAGAATCAAATATGTCAGCAGGGAAATTTTAGCGATAACTTGTATGAAATTTAATCAGTTATAAGAATTTGTGATTAGAACATCTATAATATTACCAGAGATTCATTTCATTGGTTTAACAACATGCATTTAAAAGTTCCCTATATATCATCCAATATCAATTCATTTAACAAGACACACTTTAAAGTATGCAAGCGTCAAGGGGACGTAATCGGTTTCAGACTTTTAACTAACCTTACGATGGACGATTTTAAAATGATGTATTACATACTATTTAATCAACTAAATGGCATATACGGTAACTGCAACATCGATCAAATGGACATATGGCAAATTAACATATAAATCGTTGCACTTTTCTGTAACAGAAAATCACAACAGGATTGTTCATCAGAGTGAGCGAGAAAGGAGCGCATAGTGGTCAGAGAAGTAAACTGCTGAACTGAAAATGGGTAAAACAAAAGAGACAAGAAAAGGAAGGTTCTTTTGATTGACATGTTATGGTTAATCAACAAAAAGTGATACATGTATGCTACATATATGAATGAATATCTAATCAATCGATAAATACACTCAGGATTTCTTAATAAACTATAGAACATCTTTAACACTCGTTCAGTTTTTTCGATCAGACCTGTTATGCTGTACAAGAGATCCCAGAGGGATCTTGGCGCCCACCATTGTACCATCTTCATTAGTTCTTTGTCAGTTCGATCTTTTCT